>CM022881.1:839857-852038 GCA_012654025.1 Pachypsylla venusta
TCTTCACCAATGCGTATGACGCCCATAGGCGTTATCTCAAGATGTTCTCCTGTGCGTATCAACTTTTCTGGGTTCTTCCCCTGTGCGGAGACCAAAATTTTGGTATTTTTGAGTTGAAACTTTGAAATAATGTTAATTATATTTAAATAATAACAGATTTTCGATTTTTCCGCCTCAATTTACATATGACGCACATAGGCGCCCGACGCACATGGGAAGGAAATTGCTTCCCATTTGCGTATGGACGCCACGTACGCGTCCTCAGCCATTGGTTCGTGGGTGTGTCTGACTGTTCGTCTGTCTGTGAACAAAATGAACCGAAAGTGACAGAGTTTTATGCCCTGATCTGCAAAATAAGCTTTTGGTGGAAATCGAATGTGCCGTTTTATGCCGCTTTTTAGTGGTTTTTGCATATCCTGCTTAAAATGAGAACGGTAATATCTAGAACTTTAAACTTGGTGCCCATTCATATCAACTTCATACAAGAAATTTAAAAATACAACTTAGGTTGAATTGTATTATATTGTTGGCCGCTAATTAGAGATTGAAGGACGCTTTTTGGCAGTTCCGCCTAAAACCAGAATAGAAAGAGGTAGAACTTGAACTTTGGTGCCATATTAATTATATCAATTTCATATAAGAAATTAAAATAGGTATACAACTATATTCAATTGTAATATATCAGGAAGTGTAATATATAATTGTATTTTCGCTCTAGATACTTCAAAACTTGTTTTGGCAATGATAACTCGACATCGAAAATTTCAGCCCATTAAAATACTTTCTTCTTTTTTTTATAGATGAGGAAATACGTGTGCTGTTCACACCAAATTTTTATAAACACTTGGTTGATTGTAGTCAAAGTATGACATATTGCCTTTGAGATCAGAAAAATGATCAGGCAAATATATGTAAAAGCAGTTATCGTAGATGGTGCATGTATGAGGATATACCTACCTACTGAGAACTTTCCTCCTTATAATATTAAAAAATGAGGGATCCCGCGGGATTAAGCTCCAATCCCGCATGCGGGACAATCCTAGACAAGACTGATGTAATGTCTGTCGGTCAGTGTCAGGTAGAATTTGTTTACTTGGGCGAGTCCTTTTGTTCTGTCTTGGAATTGTCAGGTGTTCTTTTCGTTTTAAAATTGAAGACGTTCGTTTCTGAGGTCTGGGGGGGGGAGAGGTGATCTCCTATCTCCCCTCATATATCCACTTCTGACATTTTGTCCGCTATTTAGTAAACAAAGCGCGTAACGGCATATATAAGGAACAGAGTATTTTTTGGTGTTGTAGAAGATGTGTTCTGCCTCACCCCCCCCCCCNCCCCCCCCCCCTCACCGAACCTGTGTCAATTTATTCTGATTCACTCTGTATAGATTTCCTTACTAAATTAATTAAAAAGTCACAATTGCAAGAATTTTCAATTTTGTTTTTACTTTAATCTTTCCTTTACCAACGAAGATCCGAGAATCCGGGGTAAAACCAAAATTGAACCAAAATTTTATAAAAATAGAATTTAATGTTCGGATCAGTTATTCTGTGCCTGTAAAAGATAGAAGAATCTCTTGGTGAGAAATGCAACATCTCAACATGAAAAAGAGTACAAAATCTCATAGGGCGACAGGCTTCTGTGATTCACATCCGCCCGTGGACAGTCTGTACATTGCCATTTCTGTTATTCCATGATAATGAATAAAAGCGGCCGAAACCACAAGCACGTGGAAGATTTGATGACTCTGAAACTGAAAAAAAAGAAGGAAATCAAAATCAGATATGGGTGGACTGTTTATCAAAATGGATGTAAGCGACAAACGCCCTCCTCAAGAACGAGAAACCCCCTACCAGGAAACGAGAAAAACCCCTCCTCAGAAACGCCAATTTTTTTTTTTGGTTTCTTGACGTAAAATATTAGTTCGCCTNCGGCCGAAACCACAAGCACGTGGAAGATTTGATGACTCTGAAACTGAAAAAAAAGAAGGAAATCAAAATCAGATATGGGTGGACTGTTTATCAAAATGGATGTAAGCGACAAACGACCTCCTCAAGAACGAGAAACCCCCTACCAGGAAACGAGAAAACCCCCTCCTTAGAAACGCCAATTTTTTTTTGTTTATTGACGTAAAATATTAGTTCGCCTCCACGTGGTGTAACTCGGGTAATACTTAAGAACTAAAGTTACACATACATTAGGCGACGCGGTCGCTCATTGACCAGCAATCAAATTGCCGGCCGAAAGGTGTCTTTTTGTCATAGCAATCAAGCAAGCAATCTCGTTTCAATCAAGCAAGAACACAACGCAATAGATAATAAAAAACACGTGCTGTCTGACAACAACAACTAGGGGATGACAGGAGGAACCGTGGATTGAGACCGCAATGCGCATGCGCGGACCTCGGACATCGCCCATGACGGTCGCTTGACGCCACACATCTGGTCGACAAGCGATGTCCCGATTGCCGTGAATTTGATGGATCGCCTGAAATTATCGAGCGATCTTGAGATCGCTGGACGACCTCGATATTGCTGGCAATCTGATTGAAACGGCCCCATACATTGGTCAATATTCGAGCAATTTGGTTGCCTGAAATTATCGAGCAATCTGATTGAAACGGCCCCATACATTGGTCGATATTCGAGCAATTTGGTCGACGAGCGACCGCGTCGCCCAGTGTATGGGTAGCTTAACAACACATCAGGCAACCAGGCAATCATTCCATTTTTTTTTACCAACCCTAAACAATCATAAATAAGCCAAGAAAACAAACACAAAATCAAATGCTGCGGTGGAGTTATTTGTTTACGTGGTCCGTTCTGAAACAATCTGGGTTTGCTCTGTTTGTTGACAGTAATAAATTGCCTCTTGATCTGATGGTCCTCTATACGTACACCCATCTTGTGATACATTTTCAGAAAGACAATAGAATTAGAAGTACTTTGCAAAAAAAAATTTACTCGTCTAGTGTGTTTGGTTTCAAAATGGCGGCCATTTGAAATTTCCAAGATATGACTTCCAAGAATGTCTAAAACTTGGCGAATTTCTTGCAATGGGATATTGAATGATTGCATAGGACATCAATGTTGAGGAACCTGCTTTTTAGACATAATTCGCCTACTTTATTTTTCGTCTAGTTTTAGACACTCTTGGATGTCATATCTTGGAAATTTCAAATGGCCGCCATTTTGAAACTAAACACGCTAGGGGTGTATTTTTTTTTTTTTGCAAAGTACTTCTAATTCTATTGTCTTTCCGAAAATGTATCACAAGATGGGGTTTCGTATTTAAAAAACAAAAGTCGGGCCCCCTGGGGTCCACATGGGACCAGCCCCTGAAAAATTGGTCTCACCATCAGGTGGTTTAATTTGGGGTATAATACCATACAATATTTCAAAACTCCACATAAAGCTGTTCAAAAGATATTCAGACGATCTCGGACTTTTGGGACACCCTGTATAGTTGATCGTATGTGGGCAGTATTGAAAGGTTGTGTATTGTGTAATACTAATAGTTCCAAAAAAGGGTCGCAGTGCGATGTGCTGATCAAACAAAACGCTAGTTTTGCAACGCCAAGAAAAACAAAAAAATATCGTGAAAAATACCAGGATGCTGAGAAACAATGAAAATTCTTCGTATCAACTGCAAAAAATATTTGTCCCGTGTGAACCCCCGCATATTACCTCATTGAAAAGGAAAAATTTGCCCAGTGCGAACCCCAGTATATTACCTCATTGAAAAGAAAAAGTTTGCCCCGTGCGAACCCCAGCATATTACCTCATTGAAAAGGAAAAGTTTGCCCCGTGCGAACCCCAGTATATTACCTCATTGAAAAGGAATATTTTGCCCCGTGTGAACCCCAGTATATTACCTCATTGAAAAGGAAAAGTTTGCCCCGTGCGAACCCCAGTATATTACCCCATTGAAAAGGAAAAGTTTGCCCCGTGTGAACCCCAGTATATTACCTCATTGAAAAGGAAAAGTTTGCCCCGTGCGAACCCCAGCATATTACCTCATTGAAAAGGAAAAGTTTGCCCCGTGTGAACCCCAGTATATTACCTCACTAAAAAGGAAAAATTTGTCCCGTGCGAACCCCGGCATATTACCTCATTGAAAAGGAAAATTTTGTCCAGTGTGCACCCACATATTGCCTCACTACTTACCCAAATATCACATTTTCCAGGAAAATATCGCTCAGGTATTCGCATAGCGTATAATAGACCTCCTATAACATACAGACTTCCCATGAGACTCAGCCAACCGAGAAAAGTAAGCGAGTCTCTATTAAACCAGCCTTCCACATATCCATAATGCATAGCTGGAACAAAACCACTCAAACCAAAACCCATAAACACACCAACTCGAAGTGGACGAAAGTTTGGATCCCCAAATTTTGGCCAAAGAGAGACTGTGACTGACGAAAGGCCTAAGATGACTACAGATGTAAGATAGATAACTTTTGACAGAAAATTACAGTAGAATCCATAGTAGACCCATGGGACAAAGGAGCCCATGATAAGTAGGGCGATACCACAATAATCTAATCTGGAAAATGAAGAAAACATTTACATTAGTCAATCAGTTCAAAAGATATTCAGGTGGTCTTGGACTTTTGGGACACCCTGTATTTATTACAGACTAGCTGTTTCGCCCGTGCTTCGCTACGGCCCATAAATGGGCCTTAGAGACATGGCCGTACCCGTGCTAATAGTATTCTAAGATTTCACTTTCAAAAATCGGAAGCTTATAGTATTCTATGTTCCCTTTACAAAAATCGGAAAAACGGCCATAACTCGAAAACGGTTGGATCGTTTTTTGCGAACTATGTTCCAAATTATGGTTTAAAAGACCACCTAAAACTTTCTCGCTTTGAGTTGATATGTTGTCGCGAAAAAATTCAAGATATCGGACCATGATCGACTAATCGCGGAGTGTGTTTCGCATCAAAGAGTGTGTTTCGCGGGGTCCATTCTCATCAATTTTTCGATATCTCTTTCCGTTTTGGCTAAACAATTAGTGATACATACACACACACACATACATAGGTACATAAATATATTTATCGTTATATTGAGTTTTATTATTATAGATAGATAGGTATCTGGTTGCTCTGCTATAGTTATAATCCACAGAAATAAAATCTGTGGAATGGCACATAATTTTATTTGGAAGTCTCATCAAAGAGTGTGATAGAGGTACCAGCACACAAATTCAATAAATATATATTGCAAAAATTTGGAATCATGACAAATAGTGTGTGTGATATTACATTACATTTGTAAAACAAGTGAGTATGTCTAGATCTGCGTACTCCTATAAAAAGGAAAGTATTGTAATGGGCTGCAATTTTCCATGTCGAGTTTTCAATGCCAAAACACGCTTTGGGGTCCCCGGAGCCCAAATCTCAAGTTTCAGCCATTCGTCCGTGTGTGCGTCTGTCTGACTTTGAACAAGATATTTCAAGAACGACAAGTGCTAGAGACTTGAAATTTGGTAGTTATGTCAGTTTTATGCCATGAACGGCAAAAAAAGCTTTTGGTGGAAATCGAATATACCGTTGGCGGTTTTATGCCGCTTTTTAGTGGTTTTCCCATATCCTGCTTAAAATGAGAACGGTAATGGCTAGAACTTGAAATTTGGTGCCTATTCATATCAATTTCATACAAGAAACTGAGGAATACAACTTAGATTGAAGTGTAATATATTGTTAGCCGCTAATTAGCGGCTGAAGGCCTCTTTTGGCGGTTCCGCCTAAAACCAGAATGGAAAGAACTAGAACTTGAAATTTGATTCCTATTCAGTCAATTTCATACCAGAAATTAAAGAATACTACTTAGGTTGAAGTGTAATATATTGTTGGCCGCTAATTAGCGGCTGAGGGCCGCTTTTTGGCGGTTCCGATTAAAACCCGAATGGAAAGAACTAGAACTTGAAATTTGGTGCCAATTCATATCAATTAGATATAAGAAATTGAAAAATACAACTTAGGTTGAAGTGTAATATATAATTGTATTTTCGCTCTGGGGACTTCAAAACGTGTTTTGACATTGAAAACTCGACATCGAAAATTTCAGCCCATTACAATACTTTTTTTTTATAGATAAGGAAAGTCGTGTGATGTTCACATCAGATTTTTTTTTTTAATTTGGCTTAACGTCTCTTTAACATCTATTGGTCATTGTACTATAAGTACGTATGAGGCTCTCTGAGAGCATCCTAATAAAGATATACAACAAATACATACTTGCTAAATAAACGGCCAACATTTTCTGAATGACAAATCAAAGTGTGAAATGCAAATGAAAGACCTAAACACATAATGGCGCCAAGAAAAAATGCGGCAAAAACAAATTTCTCTTGCAGTTCAATTTCAACTTGAGATATAAAATAAACAGCTATTCCAATAAAGGCGATGCAACCTGCCAAGTAAAAAAACAAAAAAAAAAAAAAAAAAAAAAAACACAAATGAGATATGGAAACAGGTCACGTACGAGTAATCTCCAGGAATTCGGAAAAATATTAGAGAGATTTCGCAAATTTATCGAAAACCATCCCGAAAATGATGTTGTATCGAGTTTTTGTCTCTGCGCATGACAAAAATTATCGGAGCTCGGTTTTCGTTTTGGGAGTCCCGATAATTCGAGTAGATTATCGGGCTGCTTTTTTAGTAAACGAAAAGCAAACTAGTTGAGAAAATCCCACGTAGGTTCAAAATATATATAATTCAGTTATGATTATTATGAAACTTTTTTTTTCATTGGTATAATTAGTATTAGCTTTTCTGTTGTCTATCAGTCTATTGGGATGGAAAAATGTTAAATGGGGATAGTACGTTAAATGTTTTAAATTTATATGTAGCGAAATATTTAGAACAATTTTGTTAAACAAAAAGTTAAATTAGTCTCTTTTAATTGTATTACAACACTAGAATTATTTAAACCTCAAGTTCTTTGAGTATTTCATACATACGTCTTGCTTTTTGAATATTATTGGATAAGAGTGATACGACTAAAAACACGATTGTGTTGTTTGTTTTGAAATGTGAAAAAGTATTCTTTAATTATCCGCTGGAAGCGCTTAAGTTTTCGTATATCGTGATGTTGGGAAATCTAAAAAAAATCTTCCGCCTATGAGACACGAAACCCATAAACTTATCGTTTTCGTATTGATTATGGGGACTCCATAACAGATCTCTCTATTCTGACAAAAATATCACGAATATTTAGGTAACCTTGGTAGATCTGTCAAGGTTATTTCATGGTCATTGACCTATTATTATTACATTATCAATTTTTTTATTTAATTTTTCTCTCAATCAAATAGGATCGGGAAGTTTTCGACTATGGAGATGCACGCCTGGCGTATCAAACGAAAGGTCAGGTCATATTGGAACGAATGGTAACAATTGATGAAACGTAAAATATCAATTTCTTGGGGGGGGGGGGCGGTTACTTTATTTAAGCTAGTAAAATTAACATGTTACTTTATTTAAGCGGTTACTTTATTTAAGCCAGTACCTGGCGTCACCGATACCTAAAGCCATGGCACTTTATAATCAATACTCGCTTTATAATCAATGAGCCACTTTAAAGGATTGGCCAAAAATTTGTGTCGGGCCAACTTTTGATTTTTTTTATAATATTGTTTTATATTTTTCTATGTACCTTAATCATTCTTTTATCGCGCACCTTTTCAAGTTAATTTTTTAACCACAAACCTTATTGACTATGTAAGAGCCATTAGTGATAATGTCGTTCAGTCAATTTATATATATAAAAAAAAAAATATTAAAACTATGTGTTTGATTCGCAGGGGTTTTAAAAGTATAGACAGATAATTTACCTAACAAATGAGTCCAAATATTGCCCGTTTCTGTATGTACCCTAAAAATACTTTTAAAACACTCTTTAAAAGTATACAAAGGTGGGCGATGTTTTTGATGTAAAAAATCATTATCTTGAAGCCAGGGAGGTAAATGTTGAAAATGGCAGTGATTCCAAGAAGCCTGCAATACTTTGCGGACATACAGGTCTGTATGTTCTAAAGATTCTCGTTGATTCAGTTCGAGTTTGCCATCCTCAGAAAAATGTATATCAATTGCTTCAGTTACCTGGAAAAAAATGTAAACAAGATAGTGAAAACATGACTCTAAAGCAGTGATTCTCAACCAGTGAGCCGCGAGACCTATCAAATTAAAATATGGAGACATGTCTCAAATTCTTTCTGGGTATCCCTTCAACGGGAATAGCCACTGCTTTCAAAAGAGGCACTCCGAGTGATTCTTCAATTTTCAACTTCATGGCTTTGTGAGCACGGGTTTTCTGCTCTGACAAACATGAAATCCAAAAAGTGTCAGATAATACTTTCTTCTACTCTTGAAGATTTTTTTTATTATTATTTTATTGATTTTTAAATAAATTTAAAATTTAATTTTCGATACCCCAGCTGTCCTGAGAGGAATGCGGTACACCAAAGTTACCCTCCAGTGCACACCACCCCAGCAGGCGGGGACTCTTGAAGACAATATGAGGATTTGTCGGATTTGTCTCTCTACTATTGCACTGGGCTATGTAAGAAACATCAGGCACAAATCAGCCACTAATTGTTGATTTTGTAGTAACGGTTCGACTGAAGTCGTGGGTACTATACTCATTACTGATTGCATATTATAAATAATAAATATGTACAGTGGACTCCAACAGTAAAGCTATATAATATTTTTCTATGGGGAGGGGATGCTTTGTTAACGAAGTGTGCCGCGAAATTACTACCATCATATGGAGAGGTTGTAAAAAGGTTGAGAATCACTGCTCTAAAGCAATAATTGCAGGGAGTCCCTATTTCCTTTCCTTCTATCTATACTTATAAAACGCAAAGCCCAGTTGGTATACTGACGTACCTACTGACTGACTGACTGATAATCAACGTAGATCAACGATAGCTAAACGTAGACTTGAAACTGTGCACAAAGGTGCCTTTTAGTATGTAGGTGCGTAATAAGAAAGGAAAAAAAATAAAGTAAAGTTCAAGTGGGAGCAAGTTACCACCAAAAATGCCGCTATTTAGCGGGTCTCTTTGCAATTTTTTTCTGGGCAAACTAAAAGAGATAACGAAAAATGACCGAGAATAGACCCTCCAAAATAGTATATAAGGACCCCATAAAAAATATAAAATTTGAAAATTTTCGGTTTCTATCCGATTTACGGACGGTTTTCACCACCAAAAAATCGGAATTGAGAAATACCACTTCGGGATGAGCGAGAAAGCTGAAATTTCATACAAAGGTGTTCTGCAGTAGAAAAAAGTCATATCCTTGAATAAAATATTGAATTTTCTAAATAGGAGCCGTGCTCACTCCGGGGGTCGGTTCCACCAAAAATTTAAAATTGAGATTTATTAAATTGTTGTTGAATTTTGTAACCGTAGCAAAGCACGGGAAAATAGCTAGTAACTATTATAAAATAAAATAAAATCCCTTTTCGCGTCAGTCTGTCTGTTCACGATAAACTCAAAAACCACCAAACGGATTTTCATGCGGTTTTCACCAATCGACCGAGTGACTCCCAAGGAAATTTTTAACGTAAAAAAAATGAAAGTTGTCGGGCTGTTTTTTAGTTACGGCCGATTTTTTTCCCCCAAATTTTCGGAATTTTGGCCAACATTTTAAATTTTGTCGCGACAACATATCAACTCAAAACGAGAAAGACAACTTGATTTTTCATTTAGGAAATAGTTTGCAAAATTATGACTAGCAATTCCAGGGTTACAAGTTCAAATGGGGGATCGGACAAAATAAAATTTAGATAATAATCATTGTTTATAAGAGATATAAACAATATAACCCCCCCACCCCCCAATCATAGAATACTATTAGAGATATAAAAAAATNAAAAAAAAAAAAAAAAAAAAAAAAAAAAAAAAAAAAAACTACAGACTGAGACCCCAATAAATATCAGAATTCAAAAGTCTCCAACCGTTTTCGAGTTACGGCCCATTTTCCGATTTTTGTATGGAAACTCAAATTTTGCACCATGACCGATATAAATTTTATTTAAATTTTTGAATCTAGGTAGCTACCTCAACGAATACCTCATTATCTTCACTGTGAAGGGTGTCCCATCTAGGTAGCTACCTCAACGAATACCTCATTATCTTCACTGTGAAGGGTGTCCTATCTAGGTAGCTACCTCAACGAATACCTCATTATCTTCACTGTGAAGGGTGTCCTATATAGGTAGCTGTATCAACGAATACCTCATTATCTTAACTGTGAAGGGTGTCCTATCTGCCTCAACGAATACCTCATTATCTTCACTGAGAAGGGTGTCCTATCTAGGCAGCAACCCCAACGAATACCTCATTATCTTCACTGTGAAGGGTGTCCTATCTAGGTAGCTAGCACAACGAATACCTCATTATCTTCACTGTGAAGGGTGACCTATCTAAGTAGCTACCTCAACGAATACCTCATTATCTTCACTGTGGAGGGCAGATACATCAATGGGAGTACTTGGTAAGGGACATCCAAGATAGGGTGCTTCCTCATCATCTGCCAAGTGATCATCTTCAAAGAATTCCTGAAAATGAATAGAAAAAAATAAATATGTTACCGAATATAGGGTGTCCAAGAAATTAATTGAATAATTAATTGAATAAAATAGAAATAAATATGTTACCGAATATAGGGTCAATAAAACTTGAGTAGTTGAAAAATGATTTTTTGTTTTATTTTAAAGCGATTTAAACAATAAAATTTCAATTTTTGGAAGCGATATACCAAGATATGTAAATAAATGTCCCCAAGGTCCCTTTTTCCATTCCCGAGCATTTTCCCCTCATCAGATAAGTCATGTTCGTCCCATATCTTTCAAGTAATTTAATTAACAAAATATTAATTATTGATACCTTTGAGCCAATATTTGTTAAACAGTTCTGATCAAAATGATGAATATTTTTTTTTTTAAATTGTTTTTATTGGAAAAAACACTACAAGCATGAATCTGGCAAAATGATATATTCTGTGTACATGTTCAAGCGTATAAGGAAACTAAAAATGCAGAGAACTGAAAAGGGGCCTAATATGGTCTCAGAGACCCTTATTCCATTCTGTTCTTCTAAAGATTCTATTTCCAATCTTGTGTCGAAGAGGGGGGATGGAATTGGATTCAAACCAACAGCCTCCTGGTTACAAATCCACCGCCTCAACCAACTGAGCTACTGAGGCTGTTTCTGATGCTGACTTCTAGGTCATTCCAAACAGGGATTTACCCTCCGATCGCCAGAAACTTAAAAAACAGATACCCACATTGACCTCAATCACATGAAAATAGTCAAAATTACGAGGACACGAGCATACCTGGTCACCCACTTAGTAAAACTCGGTGAACGTTGCTTAACTTCAGTGATCTAAGGGAAACTGATTTATTCAGTGTGCCAACGTTGTTTAAGTGCATGCTATTAGTTTGATATCTGTTCCTCTTTTCATTCAAGGACAGGTCTTTGATTTGCTTTAGGTAGGGCGTAAGCTGAAACGCACGCGGCGCAGCACACTCAAGCCACGTTTTGCAGCACAAGCGACGCAACACACGAATTTTTTAACAGCGCATGCTGGACGTAGTACACGCATGCCACTTTTGCATTGAAGATGGAAGATATCGATACCAACTCATGTTGTTGTTGTTGTAGCGGCATGTACTCCTTTATCCACCACCACCATCCTCTTGCTCTTCGTTCAATAGACCCAGAAATTGAGAGACCTCCTTTGGGTGGGTCCATAGATCCAAAGGGGTTAAATTGGTAGAATTTTTGGGACAGTTAAATACATGGTTTACATCATGTGGTTCTGAATTGCAGCTCGGGCACTTGTTTTCAATAGTATTGTTTATTCTGTGTTGGTAAGAGTTTAGAGTTTTGCTCCAGCCTGATCTTAATTGAGCTAAAGTTGTTCTGGCTTTTCTTGGCAGAGTTTGCTCTTCTTTGGCGACTTCTGGGGGTTGTTGTTCCAGTACACGGTTTGGTTTTAGTTGTGATACTGTATCATCAATGGCGTTAAGATGAATTGTTTTGAGTCCTCTTTTGTATTCGATATCTCCTAATTCGAATCCTGGTGTTATACCGTTTGTTAAGGTTGTATCTTCTTTCAAGAATTTACGAATGGATCTGACAGGAGGTGGTTGTTGTACGA
>CM022881.1:872195-884979 GCA_012654025.1 Pachypsylla venusta
ACCATTTTTTCAGACCCTCGACCATCTCCTTCCCTAAAGCGGAACCGTTTTGGAGCACTTGGAGTGAAAGAGTTCAAATATAAATTATTTCCTGCTATATTTCATGTAAATATCTAACTTTATGCGAGATTTCAGTGTTTTATCAGTTAAAACTATTAAAATACGTTGTACTGTCTTCCCTAAACGACACCGTTTTGGAGCACTTGCAGTTAAAAAGTTCAATTTTTCGGATTTTTCCCTTTACGTGGATGTCAGTTGCTAACTTCATGCAAAATTTCAGCGCTCTAGGTATACGGAAAGTGCCTGAAACTTTTGATGATCAGTGAGTCAATCAGTCAGTTAGTCTCCAAAAGTGCAAACTTTGAAATTACCTATCTCCTACCCTGGTTAAGATTAACTTTTAAAGTTTATCCTGTAGAACCGGATATCTGACGGTGTGAAAAACCTGGTGAACTGCTTCGTGTAAAGATACACTGGTGCTTTCCGGAACTTGGCCTGGCGCACTGCCGTGCGCTCAGAACCAACTTTGTTGTAGTCAGGGCCGGATTAACAATAGTATAGCACGTGCATAGGCGTAGCTACGGATGGGCACGGGGGGCACGTGCCCCCCCCAAACATTCTGAACCTTACACTAGATATTTCGAATTTTATTTCCCACCGTTTTTTCTTACTGCCAATTAATTTAAGTAGATTTTCATTTGGATAGAGCGCCGCCCCAATCCCAAATGTTTAAAAAAAATATATAAAATAAATCTCAGCCGCATGCAAGCGGGTGTAGCCCGCTGTTATTATTATTATTTTTAAATGTGTCCCCCCAATAATTTTGCTCCAGATACGCCTATGAGCACGTGCACGGGCCCCGCGCTTTGACAACTTACACTAGATATTTCGATATTTCTGGGTTGAAAATTAAAGAAACATGTCATTTTGACGGGACATCCAACTCTTTGAAGTATGAAGTATGTAGTAAAATCTAATTTAAAAAAATACAAGTAGATACCTACTGCCTAGGAACTTAATAAAGAAACGTGTATTGTTTTTTTTAGCATTAGCGGTATCGATGTTGGTATACTCAAAATTTAATTTCACTTTTCTCTACCAGCTGTAGGTACTAGACCAAAAGGCACAAAAGATAATCAATTTTTGTACTGGCTCCAAAAAGAAGACTACTTAGACGGCGCCGTCGGGGGGGGGGGTGGAAGGAGCCCCGCTCTGTGAAAGTGCTACGGGCCCCGCGGAAGGTTAATCCGGCCCTAGTTGTAGTACACAATAAATAATAATAATTTCAATGTATCTGTCTCATTTGAATTTGAGAGAGCAATAACTATTATTTTGTTTATATTGAAAACAGATATACTATTATTACGTTAGTCTTATATCTGTGTTACAAAATAACGAGAACTCTTCTTTTTTTTTTAACTTTTGACACACAAATATTTTTTTATAAATTTTTAAGAAAATTGTATCAACTAGGTACAAAATATTGTTCTAAGACACGAGTTCACGAGCACTAATATTGTCCATTCAAACATTGTCAAATGAATTTAAAAATCTTCAAAACTAAATATTTATAAAATAATCCATTTTATTTTAAGTAGGTATGGCTGTATAAAGTATTAATTAAATTTATTTTTCATTCAGTGATTTTTTGACTATCGTGAAGGGGGGGATTTTATTTTATATCAAAGAATATCTGCTTCCTTACAAAGTTGGCAAATTTTAGGTACTGTCATGTGTTCTACTTTTTAAAATAATTGTTTTTTTCGAAAACGTTATTCAAGGTCGGAAGAAGTTAGCGTGTTAGTGATTCCCTTATCTTTATGTGTCGTGGTTTGTGGCGCCTTTATGAAGTTTTTATTATTATTATTATTTTTTAGCAGCACAATATATGNGTTATTATTATTATTTAGCAGCACAATATATGAGATTGTGCGTGTCTTGTAAATCTCTACTTTTTGCTAATTCATACTTTAAGGATTCGTTAACTTCATTGACGATTAGTTTGCTTCTTTTGTTGTAAGGTATTTTGGAAATATATCGTTTTTGTTTCGGATGCAAGCAAAAATTATTAATAAGTTTGAATCTTTAATTATTTTTTGTTCATTGGTTAAACATTTAAATAAATATGACTTCTGAGGCTAAATAAGTGCTGTATTTATTTTAAAAATGAAAATGTATATAATTATTATACTTTCTCTTCCTTCTGTTATCCTTCTTAAATTTAATTTGAAATATAATATTTATATTCACGAGATAAAAATTTACTGACATCAAAAAAGTGTCCTGAGATACTTAGTGCTTAGGGCATCACATACTTTAAATCCGGCACTGCCTAAAGTCTATTAGGGAGACCGACATTTTTTCCGCGAAGGGGTCTCAAAAAGAAATTATTGAACTGAATAGAACATACCTTGGCCTCTAATATTATGATTCCAATGTAATTTACGAACATCCTATATATAGACAGCAACTTCCTTTTTATTTTTATTTCTCCTTCTATAAGATACGAGAACATGTAAGGTATTTACGAAGAATTTCTAGAATGCGAACTGCGTATATATTTCCCCATTCGAGAATATGTGGAAAAAGGTAGTAAAATCTTTTATTCGAGAAAGTTCGAGATACTTGTTAAAGATGTATAAATAGAAGCTGCGAGTAGAAACCGAGTTAGTTTTAAAAATGAAGTCAGTTTATATAGTTGTGTTTAGCGAGTGATTAATTTGTGAATTTTCCGTGTGTAAATTACGTAGTTTTCTCGTGTATTTTGAATACGGTATTTGAGAAATTAAACAGTATATGAATTTATGTTAACCTTTTAATTGTGTTTTCTTTAATAAAGTGTTTTAAGGAAGCATTCCGTTCTTCGCGACACCACTGCTTTCTATATATTTAAATGAACGACAGACCGAAGCAGGCAACTGGGTTGCGCGACAGAGGGTCGCGAGTCAGGCGACACATTCCTTGTTTACTTGTGTTTGTGGTTCGTAATTTTTAATATCTTTTTTATTAATTTCTACCGAAATTAATAAGAAAAATGTCATTTTGTTCTGATGAAGATGAGATGTTGGACTGTTGGTTGAGTTGGTTAGTCGAAACCCACCCCTATTCCACGTTAGACAGGTCAGACTTACAACTTTAAAGATAATATTGTGAGAATTTTTCTTCTTTCAACCTTAGATGTGTTGCTATCAGTATTTGAAAACAGCCCTCTTCTGGTCGTGACGTATAAATTCTGTCGATCTTCATCCGTTTTCCCGGAAGAAAACAGGATGTGATAAGAAAGTCTTCGTCTTCCTCCCTATCCAATAATTTCACTATCAATCTTTTTTTAGCCGCACTTAAAACGTCCGACATATGCACTGTTCAAACAATCAAATCAAACTGTCGCGGGTATCTGTCGCGCGTATCGGTCGCCAGGAACGGAATGCTGCAAAATAGGTCGCGGCCACCTGTCGCGGTCGCGAGGAACCGAATGCTGCCTTTCAGTTTTTTTTCTATTTTTTTTTGAGGTAGTTAACGAGTTTTTCATCAAGCACTAGAGATGCGTCATGAGTGATTGATTTAGATCAATTGAGCCAAATCACTTTGCTGAACCATTGACTCATGAATCATAATTACAACCTGAATAGATCACAATCATAGTCTTACCTAGTAGGTAGACTCTGTAGGTAGAACCATGAGTATACAGAGAAAGAAACAAGTACCTAGTAGGTAGACTCTGTAGGTAAGAACGGAGAAATAAAAAAAATAAAAATGCAGAGTGAGTGAGAGCAGCTGTAGGCAAGTGAAATAGAAAGAGACAGGTATGTATGGTCACTTCGTGTGCTGATTATGGAATGATCCTATTGGCTACTTCAAGGTTATATCTTGTGTGTTGTTTTGTTTCTTCTTCTCCTCTTTGATCGATGGTTCGTAATGCAGGAAAGCTCGCACAAAAGAGAATGGAAAAAAATCATTCAATTGATTGTAATGAAAATGATTAATGACGTCATGGCTCACGACTTATGATCTATTTGATTAGGTATATGAGCTATCATGGCTCACGATTAGTGACTCATTGAGTGATTAATGAAAAGGATTAGATCATTTTACTGAGTGATTCATTAGTGATCTAATCACTCAAAAGACTCATAAATCACATCTCTACCAAGCACTACTTATTACTTAATTCTTGAACCCTAAGTCTACAATATTGTTTACTTTTATCTTTAAAAGATAGGCCTCTTTGAGCCTTTCTTATATCTTGGATGATCCCCTCTAATTAGATTAGAAGAAAAAAGAATACCACATTTGAACATTTTGTTTTCAGTGTCATCCAATAAAGAACACCAACTGGCGATGGACCGTGATACAACTTCTGATCAACAACTATCAGATGTCAAATCAAATTTAAAATCATCGAGCAACATTTCGTATCACGTTGATAATTTAAGTCCTGATATTAAAGAACGGATGAAGTCGATGCGAGAATGGATAGCGATGCAATATGATTATAAGTCGGACACTGACGTACATGGTAACAATCAATAGTGGACTTAGAATTGTCATTCGTGTGTGTGTGTGGGGGGGGGGGGTTNGAAAAACTTTTCAAATTTCGACCCGTCCAGAAATCGACCTTGGTGCAAGCCGGGTGTGATGCACACTCTGCCACTCCAATATCACTCAGCCAAACCTTCGAGATAAACTTTTCAAATTTCGACCCGTCCAGAAATCGACCTTGGTGCAAGCCGGGTGTGATGCACACTCTGCCACTCCAATATCACTCAGCCAAACCTTCGAGATAAACTTTTCAAATTTCGACCCGTCCAGAAATCGACCTTGGTGCAAGCCGGGTGTGATGCACACTCTGCCACTCCAATATCACTCAGCCAAACCTTCGAGATAAACTTTTCAAATTTCGACCCGTCCAGAAATCGACCTTGGTGCAAGCCGGGTGTGATGCACACTCTGCCACTCCAATATCACTCAGCCAAACCTTCGAGATAAACTTTTCAAATTTCGACCCGTCCAGAAATCGACCTTGGTGCAAGCCGGGTGTGATGCACACTCTGCCACTCCAATATCACTCAGCCAAACCTTCGAGATAAACTTTTCAAATTTCGACCCGTCCAGAAATCGACCTTGGTGCAAGCCGGGTGTGATGCACACTCTGCCACTCCAATATCACTCAGCCAAACCTTCGAGATAAACTTTTCAAATTTCGACCCGTCCAGAAATCGACCTTGGTGCAAGCCGGGTGTGATGCACACTCTGCCACTCCAATATCACTCAGCCAAACCTTCGAGATAAACTTTTCAAATTTCGACCCGTCCAGAAATCGACCTTGGTGCAAGCCGGGTGTGATGCACACTCTGCCACTCCAATATCACTCAGCCAAACCTTCGAGATAAACTTTTCAAATTTCGACCCGTCCAGAAATCGACCTTGGTGCAAGCCGGGTGTGATGCACACTCTGCCACTCCAATATCACTCAGCCAAACCTTCGAGATAAACTTTTCAAATTTCGACCCGTCCAGAAATCGACCTTGGTGCAAGCCGGGTGTGATGCACACTCTGCCACTCCAATATCACTCAGCCAAACCTTCGAGATAAACTTTTCAAATTTCGACCCGTCCAGAAATCGACCTTGGTGCAAGCCGGGTGTGATGCACACTCTGCCACTCCAATATCACTCAGCCAAACCTTCGAGATAAACTTTTCAAATTTCGACCCGTCCAGAAATCGACCTTGGTGCAAGCCGGGTGTGATGCACACTCTGCCACTCCAATATCACTCAGCCAAACCTTCGAGATAAACTTTTCAAATTTCGACCCGTCCAGAAATCGACCTTGGTGCAAGCCGGGTGTGATGCACACTCTGCCACTCCAATATCACTCAGCCAAACCTTCGAGATAAACTTTTCAAATTTCGACCCGTCCAGAAATCGACCTTGGTGCAAGCCGGGTGTGATGCACACTCTGCCACTCCAATATCACTCAGCCAAACCTTCGAGATAAACTTTTCAAATTTCGACCCGTCCAGAAATCGACCTTGGTGCAAGCCGGGTGTGATGCACACTCTGCCACTCCAATATCACTCAGCCAAACCTTCGAGATAAACTTTTCAAATTTCGACCCGTCCAGAAATCGACCTTGGTGCAAGCCGGGTGTGATGCACACTCTGCCACTCCAATATCACTCAGCCAAACCTTCGAGATAAACTTTTCAAATTTCGACCCGTCCAGAAATCGACCTTGGTGCAAGCCGGGTGTGATGCACACTCTGCCACTCCAATATCACTCAGCCAAACCTTCGAGATAAACTTTTCAAATTTCGACCCGTCCAGAAATCGACCTTGGTGCAAGCCGGGTGTGATGCACACTCTGCCACTCCAATATCACTCAGCCAAACCTTCGAGATAAACTTTTTCAAATTTCGAGGTAATTAACATCCACCATCCCAAATTGAGATGTTTTAACGTCGAAATTTTGAAATTGCAATATATTTTTTTTTTTTCCATTACACTGCTACAAAGTACATTTAACCCAAATGCTGAGACAATATCAGAGCCATGGATTGTCAGAGCCTTTCGAAAATTATTACTTAGTAAAGAAATACCCATGAGTTGTCCCATTGTCACCCATCATTCATGCACACTCACTCTTCCCATACTCACACCATACACTCATCATTCACTTTCCACTCACTCAATTCCCAACATCACGCACACATACACAGCTTTAGTAATTGCTCTAGGTACACTACTTAAACTATAGTAGTGATGGGGCGTAGACTTTATTTTTTTTTAGAATTGTTGAATTTCGAAGCTGTAGCGAAGCGCGGGTATACATTTAGTTACCTACATCACACAAATCCTCAAATCACAATCGGATTGAAGTTATGACTATGACGTACATGTAAATTGACCCTTTCAAAAAGAATTGAAATCCCCCCCCCCAAAAAAAAACCCCGCCAAGTCATTAGTCACAAAAAGCACTGAAATCAAAACAGTGCCCGCCTCAATTGCATATCTTTTTTCTCGTCTTTTAAAACTTCCTTTTTTCCATTACAACTTTTAACAATCTAACAAAACTCGCAAACCACTCCCGTAAGCCCTGTAGTCGCAACTTTTCGTACTTTTGAATCTCATTTTCACACCTTTAGCCGTGTGCCTTCTTGCCTACCTTAATTTATTAAGGAGGCACACCGCCAAAGGTATGAAAGTAAGTTTCTAAAGTGCAAAAAGTTGCGTGAGGGAGAGTTTTGTGAATCGTTCAGAGGGGAACTTTATGAACGCAATGTATGCAAACAAACTTTCACACAGAAATGCTGACAAATTCTATTTTTCCCCAGCAATATGTGTACCATCAATCATAACACTCAAGATTTAGCCATTGTATATGTTCGGACTAAAAATTCAAATGCTGATCTTTACGATTTTGTTGAATACCATCGACTGCTGTTTCTAGTAACAGAAATGCTGATCCGAGAGAACCCAATTCGTAAAGGTTACATTTATGTGTTCGATGTTGCCAATTTAACTCTTGGGCACTTCAATAAATTGAATCTGTCGGCAATCAAAATATTACTTTCCTATTATCAGGTGAGCCATTTTAGGGTAAACCACAGGGGGCGGATCCACGAAGGGGAACTGGGGAGAGTTCCCCCCACCCAAAAAGTTCTTACGATAGATGAAATGAATTGTTGAAAACTGAACCTACCTCATAGCTACATTATTTTCCCATGCGAATACTACCTCGAGTAAGAGTTTTGCTTCGTAATATTCTGAATTCTAATCGTATGAATATCTAATTTTCAATCAATTTTTCGCTGCATTACAGCATACAGGGTGTCCCAAAAGTCTGAGACCACCTGAATATCTTTTGAAAGGCTTTATGTGGAGTTTCGAAATTTTACATGGTGTTATATCCCAGGGCGAGTCCCATGTGGCCCCCAGGGGGGTCCAACTTTTGTTTTTTAAATACAAACCCCCATTTTGTGATACAAACATTTTCAGAAAGATGGTTTCTGAAAATGTTTGTATCACGTGTTTGGTTTCAAAATGGCGGTCATTTGAAATTTCCAAGATATGACTTCCAAAAGTGTCCAAAACTAGGCGAATTGTGTCTAATAATCAGGTTCTTCAACATTGGTGCCCTATGCAATCATTCAACATCCCATTGCAAATAATTCGCCTAATAATATACCCTCTTGGAAGTCTTGGAAGCCATATCTTCGAAATTTAAAATGGCCGCCATTTGGAAACCAAACAAGCTAGACGTGTAAATTTTTTTGCAAAGTACTTCTAATTCTATTGTCTTTTTGATAATGTATCACAAGATGTGGGATCTTGGGACCCGCTCCAGAAAAATTGGCCACACGATCAGGTAATTTAATTTGGGATATAATACCGTGCAAAATTTCAAAACTCCGCATAAAGCCGTTCAAAAGATATTCAGGTGGTCTCGGACTTTTGGGACACCCTGTATATCACGGCCGAGTTTAGTTGAAATTCTCTTTTCGCTTGTAGAGTTCACCTTGCTGTTGGAATATTATGGCATTTTTTGGAAGGTGTTGCAAGCATTTTGCCACTCTCGAGAAAATTAAAAAGAAATGGATTGGCTCTTCTAAATATCAATTATGACATTGAGGTAACTCCGGAAGATATTAGACATCGCTTCGATTTTAGTGCATAATATTGGGAACACCACGTATCGTTTTTTTCCGGCCCAACCCAGGCTGAGTGAGGTCAATGTGGGTAGCTGGTTTGCAAGTTTCCAGTGAATGGAGGGTAAAACCCCCGTCTTGAATGACGAATAGATGTTAAAGAGACGTTAAGCCAAATTAAAAAATAAAATAAATAAAGAACATTATCCTTTAATGACACATTATTACCATTAAATGCATTTTATTTCCTTAGTTCTCCCACCCCTAAAATTTTCTGGATCAGCCCATGGTGAGCCATGGGTCTTTCTAAATATCTCAGAACCATTTGGTGATACAAAAATATTTTGACCAAAGATTTCTAAGAAGCTATTACCTGCAGCTTAGGAAAAGTTCCTTTGCATAAAAAAATTATATAGGTAGGTATAAAATAAATAAATAAATTATCATAATAAAGAGTGAACGCTAATTTCTGATCAGAAGATTTTTCTCGGAACCACTTCGAGTTTTCGAAAAGACAAAAAAGGCGTACATTTTTTTTATGCTTTTTTTTTAGTACTTAAAATTGCGCTAAACATATTTTCTTAGATTTCGGCTCAAACATTTGATTGGCTCGTCCTTGTCTCCGATCCTATCTTTCCCCATCTCTAAAGTTTAATAATTAGTTCCCAAATACCTACCGCCCGCGATACAGTATGCTCTAATCTAATCTAAAATAATTAACCCTCTCGCGCCCGTAATAGCAAACTTGCTACGAAAGTTGGTGAGTTATCTAATTTTGCTTCTGCCCCCGCTTAGTATAAGCTGTAAGGGTAAAGAACCTTTCACACAATGCTCTAAAAAACAACAAAAATACTAAGGTGGGACAGAAGCAAAATTAGATAATTCACCAAATTTTGGTAGCAAGTTTGATACCACGGGCGCGAGAGGGTTAATTAATTACATCGATGAATCATTTAAAGTGTATCAAGATTCAAAAATCTGGCCAGCCATCAAAATAAGCTATCACCAAAGCGGCAGGTAAAATATGCCTTTTTATATCTGTTTCTTGTAACCGCTCCCCCCCCTCTCCCCGTGGTCCCAATTCGATGTACCTATTGGCAACCGTTGGTATGGGATCGCTATTTGCCAGGCCCGACGAGAGAGAGGGGGATCGGGGAATTTTTTCCCCGGGCCTGGAATTCTCAGGAGGCACAAACTCGAAAGTAATTTCAGAAAGTTTACGTTTACAAAAATATATTTCTAGGTGCGTTTTTTTTTTTTTTTATATCTCCATTGACGTTTTCTCAAATATATTATTAAATCATCAATCTTATCAGAAAACCTTCATAATATTTTTTTTTCCTTTTAATTTCACACTACTTAACAAGTATACATACGTAGTCCATTCAAAAAATACGCTGACTGAGGTCATAAAAAAAAATCTACTTTATTTGGAAGTTACACGGGGTCTCCTTCAAAGTACTCTCCTTCTCAACGCACACACTTATCCCAACCGTGTTTCCACTTGTTGAAACAGTCCTTAGAGACTTCTTTTGTGATGGTTTTCAGCTCCTTCGTCGCATTTGCCTTGATCTCCGAAATCTTCTCAAACCGTCTCTCTTTGAGGTTTTTTTTCTTCAGTTTTTTGAATTATAAAAAGTCAAGGAGCAAGTTCCTGAGTATGGGGGATGGGGCAGAACAGTAATCCAGTGTAACTGAAACGCCTGAGCGACGCCGTCCGACGCAAAAGCCCAGAAAATGACAACTAATTTTTTTGGAAAAGTGACAACTGGTTTTTGTGGAAAAGTGACAACTTGTTTTTCCAGCTTGAGAACGCTCCAGCTCACTCAACACTCACCTGACCTTGCTCCTTGTGATTTTTTTCTTATTCCCAAAACTGAAAAAAAACGCCAAAAGGAAGAAATTTGAGACGATTTCGTAGATTGAGGCAAATGCGATGAAGGAGCTGAAAACCATCACAAAAGAAGCGTACCAGGACTGTTTCAACAAGTGGAAACTTCGTTGGGATAAGTGTGTGCGTTGGGAGGGAGAGTACTTTGAAGGAGTTTACTGTTGTTATATAGTTAATATGCTCTATTAACTATAAACACTTTTATAGTTAATATGCTCTATTAACTATAAAAGTGATGTGGGAAACAACACACGAATATATCAGAACTTGCTCGATCTTCACAAGTTATAACATTTCATACTCTGATACCCTCACTTCTACTCTGNTATCTCCTCAGTCCGCGTATTTTTTGAATGGACTACGTATTGTTATGACTTAAAAGGGGCCCGCAATCAAGATCTCCCCCCCCCCCCGGGGGGCCCGAACATTCTCTCCACGGCGCTACTAGTTGTCCACGTATTTTCATAGATGCTTTTAAAATGACTTTCCGCAGAATGTCAGCAGAAATCACGTCATTTGAACTGATGCAAAGCCGATGTTACTTATTCCCCTATAATTTAGATAATTAGACAATATCGATNATACCCTCACTTCTACTCTGGACATCGTAGAGTCAACATCGGCCTGACGATGATAGTCTGAGCACTATCGAAAGCTTGCCACTTGTAAATTTATTTCGAATCGATATTGTCTAATTATCTAAATTATTTATTATTTTACGATTCTCTTTTTTAAAATATTTATTCCCCTATGATATCTCTTGTTCAATTGATTTTAGGAAGGATTGCCTTTGAGGATCAAAGGACTCTACCACATCAACATGTCTTTCATTGGCAGTTTTGTTTATAAAACCTTATCACCCTTTTTGGGATCAAAGATCAAAGAAAGGGTAAGATTATATATCAGTATAAAATGGTTTTTTGCCCCGATTACAGAGTACTCTCCAGTGGGCCACAAGATAATGTTCTGTTCAATTACATTTAAACCGACATCGCGTGGATCAGGCTCGAGCACGAACGATTATTCGCTTCGAACTTGATCGGCTCGCGACGACTGTTTACACTGCCTGAGCCTCGAACGAATGCTCGTTCGTCACCTCTGTTCGCGACGAATACACGGGCAGTGTAAATGGGCCTTTAAGGTTGAAAATAGAGTTTTGTACATTGATCATTCGAGGCAGCCGGGCAGTCACCTTCTAGAAATAAACTCCAATTTTTGTTTCTGATTTTTTTTTTCTTCCCTCTCTCATTTCAGCTACACTTTTATAAGAATTCTGAACAGTCCAAATTTCTGAGAGATCTATCCCCTGCCAATATACCTTTGGAATATGGCGGTACGNGTTTTGTACATTGATCATTCGAGGCAGCCGGGCAGTCACCTTCTAGAAATAAACTCCAATTTTTGTTTCTGATTTTTTTTTTCTTCCCTCTCTCATTTCAGCTACACTTTTATAAGAATTCTGAACAATCCAAATTTCTGAGAGATCTATCTCCTGCCAATATACCTTTGGAATATGGCGGTACGGCTCCTAGTTGCGATTATCTGCATGGTAAGTAGCCAGGGGCGGATTTTAGGCTATATCTTAGGGGGGCGGTGCAGCACTTCGGGAGGGGATACTTGCGGAGGGCATAAAATACCCCCCAGGCACAAGGGGTCGGGAGGGTCGCCCCAGGGGAAAATTTTGAATAATTAGGAGTCAAAATGTGAAAATCTGTGCTCTAAAACTGCAATGTTGTTTCATATACAAGTGAGTAGAACTGTAATTTTTTTAAGAACATCATGCAATTTGTCAATGGAAATTATAAAAAAAAATCAGGTTAACGTGAGATAAGCTTTACGGTCATTGCAAAATAGCCGACTTGCCTAGCCGGCGAATGTGGCATGTAGTTATATGTAGGAAATAGAGCGTTCGTAGAGGCATTTTTAGTGTCCCTGGACAGTTTGTAAAATGTACTAAAGGTACGTTATGCTCTATCCAAAATCTTAAAATTTTTAGATAACACTGGACATTTCGTTGCACGTTTTAGTGAATATCTCCGGAAGGAGAAGGACTAGAGCGATGATTTTTGCGGCACTAACGAGCACTAACGATTTTTGTTCAAATGCACTATTAAAAACGTAGGAATTCCGACATGACCCGGCTGGCACCATAACTTTGAACTTTAATAACTTTTGAACGGAAAGAGCACTAACGATGATTTTAACGGCACTAACCAGCACTAACGAACCTTGTTCGAATGTGCTACTC
>CM022881.1:908408-926492 GCA_012654025.1 Pachypsylla venusta
GGAATAAAATAATGTAAATGAAAATAAAAAAAAATCGCTAGACCCTAGGAAATCTATTCTGAACCAGAACTTTGTCCTTTCTGATATCCCACACAAACAAATGTCTTTTGACAGTGTTTACACAGGTGATACATAATTACACAATTTAGACACTTTAGACATTTCTTGCAGGTGATACATAATTACACAATTTAGACACTTTATGGTAGCTTTAGACAATCAATGTATTGGTTACATGCACTGCCAAGGGGGGGGGGTACAAAGTACCCGCGCCCAAAGTTTGGCTTCAATATCATCTCTTAGAGGGCTTAGAATATACATATTTTTATATACTATGATGGAAAATATTGTTTGTGACAATTATTAAAGGTCTCATTAAAATAAGTATCATAATTTGATTACTATAAGCTTTTTGCTAAAACGCGGGTACCTCCCCCCCCCTGGCAATGTTAGGGATAATTCTACCATTATTAATGTAATATTTGTTTTCTTCTTCAATTGTAATCTAACAGATGATTTTTTATTTTCAAAAATGACAGCGTGAATGGCATGTTGAAAAAGCGCTCGAGACTTATCGTGATACAAAAATGTTAAAATTCCTAAAAATAGACCTGAGTGTGGTGCTCTTTTGTAATAGCACTATTTTTTTGTACCAAAATAATTCTGCAGCGCCTTATCCAATTTTCATGAAATTTGGTATGGACCTGAATTAAATAAATAAACTAGGTGTGTCCGTGGACAAAAACGGGCGGAGCCATCCGTTTNTTTAGGAAAGGACATAGGCTACTTTTTATCGCGAAAAAAGGGGTTGAAACTATAAACGGCCATGCCTCTAAGGCGCCAAGCGAAGCGGGCGTATTTTGCTAGTAAATAAATAAAAAATAGTGGAAGTATAGGAAGTATATTGAAAAATTATTAGAAACAAAAATATTTTTTTAAAAATACGATAAATTTTAACGATCATCTCGCCCAAATAGCACTTAAGAAAATTATATGGTGTATGATTAATATGCTGTGGAACATCTTGAATTATACTCAGCAGTTTAATTAAGTTACTGAGTATGTGGCTGTGAGAGCACACCCTTATAGGTGGAAATACATTCAGACACTGTCGTGAGTATCGAAAGTTGCCTCTGGTTTCTTGATCAGTCCATAATCTTCTCCTTGCTTTAAACAATCCATAGCAAGTGTCCTCAACACGCGTCGTGCGTCATCCTCGAGTATTGAGAGAGCCATTAAGATTTCCATAAGTTCCGTTTCCAATATCTTCTCAGCACATTCACGACTACTCTTTATAATATTCAAAACGATGACAAGGGCACGATGCTGGACGTCCTTCATTGGATGGGCGAGAATTTGCTTCATAATCTGAAATAAATATTGAGACAAATGTGATTCAGTCTCAGAACATAAAGGTTTCGAAAGTCTTCGATCAACCAAGCTCTAATGCTGTGCTCAGGAGAGAAAAAAACTAGTCAGCTTTATAGCTTGCTAGCGTCTATGGCACGTTGAATACACCAGTTCCTGTTCGATCGCTGAAGTTGAGCAACGTTCAGCAAGGTTGTACCATATGGGTGTTCACGTGGGTTCGCGGCATCGTGATGCTGGCTATTTTTCTGGCCCAACCCAGGCTGGACCGGAAAAATGTGGGTAGCTGGTTTGCAAGTTTCCAGCGAATAGAGGGTAAAACCCCCGTCTCGAATGACCAATAGATGTTAAAGAGACGTTGCCAAATTTAAAAAAAAAAAATTAACATCTATATTATTTTACAGTCAAGTGAAGATTTACTATTATATCTATTTCATTACGGCTTCACTTGACGTACAGTTCATTATTCATAATTACGTATTTCATGAATTCTAATCACATTTCCGCAAGTCAAATTGCAAGAGGTAACAATCGAAATTTGGTATTTCCCACTGTTCCTGTGATAAAGAACTGTGACTTCACTGTTCCTGTGATAAAGAAAGAACTGTGACTTCACTGTTCCTGTGAAAGAAAGAACTGTGACTTCATTGTTCCTGTGATAAAGAAAGAACTGTGACTTCATTGTTCTTGTGATAAAGAAAGAACTGTAACTTTACTGTTCCTGTGATAAAGAAAAAACTGTTTATAAAATAGTGGAAATACTTTGATAAAATGGTGGAAATACTTTGATAAAATGGTGGAAATACGTTTATAAAATGCTGGAAATACTTGGATAAAATGGTGGATATACGTTTATAAAATGGTGGAAATACTTGGATAAAATGGTGGAAATACGTTTATAAAATGGTGGAAATACGATTATTAAAATGGTGGAAATACTTTGATAAAATGGTGGAAATACGTTTATTAAAATGGTGGAAATACTTTGATAAAATGGTGGAAATACTTGGATAAAATGGTGGAAATACGTTTATTAAAATGGTGGAAATACTTTGATAAAATGGTGGAAATACTTTGATAAAATGGTGGAAATACTTTGAT
Organism: Pachypsylla venusta; assembly: GCA_012654025.1. Lineage (NCBI taxonomy): Eukaryota > Metazoa > Arthropoda > Insecta > Hemiptera > Aphalaridae > Pachypsylla > Pachypsylla venusta. Next base: position 910,878 of record CM022881.1, read on the forward strand.
AAAATGGGGGAAATACGTTTATAAAATGGGTTCATATCCCATGGCTGAAATTGTGATGGTATGCGTTCCTGGTCGTATGACCTAACCGGTCATTGTGAGAACGTACGATTAGTAATAGCAGAACGAATAAAACAGAAAGTGGGGAAACTCATGCAGTTACATGTGAGTAGCCGCTAGAGGGCGTTTACCTGTAAATAAAGAACTGTACACACTAGGCAATGTTTTTGAAGGGGGACATAAAAAAAATCTTAATAAAAATTTCATCTATGTTCAAGGTTTAAATGAATTTAATTTAAAAATATAATTATATTTGAAGATTTGATTTAAAAGAATAAATAAATAGGTACCTATTTAAAACGGAAAAATCAAATTTTGCGGCCATTGATAAATCAATCAGATGATTTGCTGATAGCAAACCCTGAAGGATTGGGTACCGGGCAGGAGTAATGTGGCAGTAATTGTTATCCAATTTTAACCTATTTAGAGAGGTTAGGAAGCATTTTTACGGCCATACCTCTATTTTTACGGCGTATGTATAACCGTCCAACTTGGACCCATGACGGTCAATAAAAAAGCGAGTTTAAAAAAAATTGATGTTTTTTATAACTTGCCAAATTGTTCCTGCCATGTGTTGGACCCAACCCTGAACTGCTCCCATACCATTTGCTATCACTAGCGCTAGAGTTTCATTGACACTCCACATCATGGGTTAAATTCAGAGAGTTTCCCCACTTTCTGTTTTATTCGTTATGGTAATAGTTTGGTTCTACTGAACCCAAAATCGTCAAAACAGGACCCTCTATTCTTTGATTCATTCAAAATAAAACTTACGTCGATCCAGCTTTTCTGCAAAACTGATTCACACGCCTTTTTACTCATTGAAGTCAGCATGGCCAAAGCACCTGCGGCAGCACAAGCAGTTTCATCATCTTCCTCAGAAGTCAGTAAGAACAGAAACCTCACCTGTAAATGATAAAGAAAATCCCAAGTTGCTGTTATCCAAAAACCGATGTCCCCTTCACGAAATATCTGGTGCGAACTTCACAAAATTTTGGGCTAAAATTTTCGATGTCGAATTTTTAATGTCAAAACACGTTTTGAGGTCTCCAGAGTCTGAATCTCGAGTTTCAAAACAAAATGTTTCATAAGCGGTGGGATTTGTAGTGTGCTTAACATCTAGGCAGTATTTGTAAAAACAGGAAAAAAGCGACAAAACCGCTAAAGAGCTTCAAAAACGGGCAATGATACAGTCGAATTGCGTCCAATACATAAAATTCCCATACTAACCAAATTTCAAGTCTCCAGTACTTACTGTTGTCCAATACATACAATTACCATATTAACCAAATTTCAAATCTCCAGTACTTTCCGTTTACTTATTAGGCAGTATCCGTAAAAAACACTAAAGAGCATAAAAACCTTATCGTTCTTGAGATATCTTGTGTACAAACATATACACGGACCAATGGCTGAAACTCGATATTTGGGTTCGGGAGACCTCAAAATATGTTTTGGTATGGAAAACTCGACATCGAAAAATTTCAACCCATTACAATACTTTCTTCTTTTTTATAGAATAGGAAAGTGAAAATGGGGTTTCGAATTCTTATTTGGAACATAATGCGTCGATTGTCGCGCATATACAAATCTCCTTATTTATGGTTTCCACCCCCCAGGGGGTGCATAAGTTGGGCGGAATACATTCCTGTGCACCATGTATATATCAGTAGGTACCTTATCTGTATTTTTCTCGTAGATGTTGACAACATCCTCACTCAGAATCAAATTCGTCATCGTTTGAGTGGCGGCCCTTCTCAACATTTCATGCTCTTCAAACATGTACGATTCGATTGCACTGAACCCTGCGAGAAAATTTAAATATACATACAATGAAATTCTTGATTGATGCTATACAAGATACAAGTAAGACATTTTACTGAGTAAAAATAAATTCAAACAATAGCTGAATTGATCATCTCTTTTTTTCTGTTTTATCCTTCTAGAAATGGAAAACTTGGCTGGAAATACAATTCTCTTTGGAGCAATTCTGCACTCGGTATATGAGAAATTCTTATATACTACAAAACCAGAACACATAATTCGAAGTGCTGATTTTTTGGACTANTGAATTGATCATCTCTTTTTTTCTGTTTTATCCTTCTAGAAATGGAAAACTTGGCTGGAAATACAATTCTCTTTGGAGCAATTCTGCACTCGGTATATGAGAAATTCTTATATACTACAAAACCGGAACACATAAGTCGAAGTGCTGATTTTTTGGACTATTATTTTTTTTGCCATCTAGTGACAAAAAAAACTATCTGAAAAAATTACAAGAAAGTTCCAAAAATTGATTTGGAATGTACCATCTAGTGACAAAAAAACTATATGAAAAAATTACAAGAAAGTTCCAAAAATTGAGCTCGTAAGTTAAAAGTTTTAAAAGACAGTACGGTTCTGAAAGGTATACAATAACTGTTCGTTTTTTTACTTTTCTCAGCCTATTTGAGATTTGGGTTCTAGACACATTAATATGAAAATGGGGTTTCGAAAATTTGACGTCGAAAATTTCAGCCCATCACAATTATTTCTTCTTCTTTTTAAATATAGATAAGGAAAGTGTAATGATCAACAGTTTTTTTTTTTTTTNACCAAATGATTTATGGGGTAGGTAGATGAAATCAAAGTGATTTGATGTATTGTGAAAATCGAGTTTTGTGATTCGGAAAGTGTACGAAAAAATGTGGTGTGAACTTTACGTGGGTTCCTTTTTTACTTTCCTTATCTCATAAAAAGGAAAGTATTGTAATGGGCCGAAATTTTCGATGTCGAGTTTCCAATGCCAAAACACGTTTTGAAGTCCCCAGAGCCCAAATCTTGAGTTTGAGCCATTGGTCCTTGTATTGTAAACGAAACGTTTTAGTAGAATTTGTCCTGTGCTAATACAAATACATAATTAACAAATATACTAAATTTCAAGTCTCTGGCACCACCTATCGTTTGTGGGAATCCAGACAGGATTCCCACAAAAAGTGGCAAGACTGACAACGGTATATTCAAATATAATAAGTTAATTTATAAAATTGATACCAAATACCGAAACCGTTCTCTCTTAGGCAATTTGTGAAAAACACCAAAAATCGGTAAACACCAGAGAAGATAAGATTGGAATTTAATGAAAATGTCGTGGCACACTCCATGCATAAAATTAATCTGAATAGGCACCAAATTTCAATCTCTACCTCTTACCGTTTCTTTTTTATACCAGACTAGTGAAAACCACTAAAAAGCGGTAAAAACCGTCAGGAGTATATTCGATTTCAACAAAAAGTATCATTTTGCATTTTATGCATAAAATTGATAAAAATATGCACCAAATTTCAAGTTCTACCCCTTACTTTTCGTTAACTTTTCAGACAGAAACCGTCAAAAAAGCGGATTTTTTTTCGCTTTTTGAAGGTGAAAATTTCATTTAAATTATACTTCTAACACGGAAGGTCACAAGTGAGTTTAATGTATACCTTTTTCTTTTAAAATCCTCTGCCTCTGTTTTTCTCCAATACTTGCTATATTACACAATGCCAACAACGCTTCGAAAGTTTCCAATGCCGCCGCTTCAGGATGTAACAAGCTTAGCAAAGGTCGAACAACTTCTAAACTTTTCTCACCAGGAAATGCTACTTCAGGATTTAAAGAGACACCAATGCGGGCGAGACCTTGTGCAGCTTGACGTTTACCTTTAAGGGTTCCTGTGAAGATAAATTTGAAATAGTATTGAGACTGGCTAGCAGGCGCTTCTTAGTCCAAAAAAAACTCGAAAAAGGGGAAACCCCCCTCTATGTAGTAGCAGCTGCTTTGCCCGTGCTTCGCTACGATTCTTATATTGCTATTTTTGTTTTTCAAGGACAATGGAAATTGGGAGGGGTGGTATTGGTTTGTGTCCACCCTGTATATTACAACCTTTAAAAACCAAGATTTAAATCCTGAAATAAGAACTGAACGGCCACCTAAAACTTTCTCGCTTTGAGTTGATATTTTGTCGCGAAAAAAATTAAAATATCGATTCGTGATTGTCTGATTTTGGTAAATAGATTTGAAATTTGGTAACTCAAAAACAGATTTTCACTTTTTAGTTTTCCTGAGGTTGTACACCATGATTTTAGAAGGGTCCATTCCCATTAATTAGTTTTTTTCCTCGATGGACCTAATTTTTTTCGTTTACCACTTACATAAATATTATTTTTTCGTATGCAATTGATGGTATATATCTAATTATGGTGTTTTATAGNAATTTGGTAACTCAAAAACAGCTTTTCACTTTTTAGTTTTCCTGAGGTTGTACACCATGATTTTGGAAGGGTCCATTCCCATTAATTAGTTTTTTTCCTCGATGGACCTAATTTTAAAATTTTAATTTTTTTCGTTTACCACTTACCTACTTAAATATTATTTTTTCGTATGCAATTGATGGTATATATCTAATTATAATGTTTTATAGTGTTTTCATTTTTTTTAAATGTTTTTATCGCCACTTAAAAATCGATTTAAAAATTAAAAATTCAACTCATACATTCTTTCCTCGATACATTCTGTGGTCGATCGTGATTCTTGGTTTTATTATTATCAAACACTAGAATCTGGTACTTAGCTTACCATTATGTGCCAAAAACGATAAAACTTTCACGGCACCTTGTTGAACCATAAGACCTCTAAGTTCTTGTTGTGAAGCGAGAGCGTTTAAAATTCTACTCAAAAGTTCTCTTGTATTATCGCTTTCAACTTTCTTATTCATAGCAATGATAGCGCTCGTGATTCCGGCTCTACCTACGGAGAGAAATTAACAATCATTGAGGATAAGGGTGCTCTCAGTAGCAAGGATAGCGCTCGTGATTCCGGCTCTACCTACGGAGAGAAATTAACAATCATTGAGGATAAGGGTGCTCTCAGTAGCAATGATAGCACTTGTGATGCCGGCTCTATCTACGGAGAGAAATTAACAATCATTGAGGATAAGGATGCTCTCAGTAGCAATGATAGCACTTGTGATGCCGGCTCTACCGGCGGAGAGAAATTAACAATCATTGAGGATAAGGGTGCTATCAGTAGCAATGGTAGCACTTGTGATGCCGGCTCTACCTGCGGAGAGAAATTAACAATCATTGAGGATAAGGGTGCTCTCAGTAGCAATGATAGCACTTGTGATTCCGGCTCTACCTGCGGAGAGAAATTAACAATCATTTAGGATAAAGGTGCTCTCAGTAGCAATGATAGCTCTACCTGCGGAGGGAAATTAACAATCATTGAGGATAAGGGTGCTCTCAGTAGCAATGATAGCTCTACCTGCGGAGGGAAATTAACAATCATTGAGGATAAGGGTGCTCTCATTAGCAATGATAGCACTTGTGATGCCGGCTCTAAAAAGAGAATGGTAAGAGCTAAAGACTTCAAATTTGGTAGGTATGTCAAATTTAGGGTCTAATTACGCCCCAGATTTGGAATCATCACGATAAGCCCCTCAATTTTTTTGGGGGGGTACCCACCAAAAAAAATTTGGGGGGTACCTCCCAAAAAAATTATTATTTTTTGCCAGAAAAATAATAAACCCAGGTGTCACATTGGCAGAGTTTTTTTCCATGTTTTAACACGATGTGTCGTGCGACATATCAAACTAAAGATCCCATCATTCTTAATCAGATGGTGTACAAATACAAACTAGAACAAAAAGAATATACCATCTTATTAAGAATGATGAAAATTTTAGTTTGATATGTCGCACGACCCATCATGTTTGGGAAAAAAAATCTTACCTTAAAAACATGGAAATTTTTTTAATTGAAAACAGAAATATTAGTAAATATTTACTAATAATATTTCTGTTTTCAATTAAATTTTTTTTAATTGAAAACAGAAAAATATTTGAATAAATGTAGAATTTTACGTAAAATTCAAATAGGTATGCAATAAATTTCAGGTCGTTCCCTTTAGGAAAATGAAGATGACCTTAAAATAGCCTTGAAGGGTAACCTTGACAGATTTGCAAAGGTCACTATAGCATGTCCCCCTTTGAGATATGAAAATGATCTCAGATTAGGATGTGTGATATGCGATATTATAGGTAAGTAAGTGATTGTCTGAGAGCACCCTTAGAGTTCAAGAGAATTTGCCGCCCTGGGCAAAATGAATTTTGCCGCCCCCTGAATATAATATTTAATTTGTTCGTTAATTAATATAAATAGTAAAAGTACTCATATTCATATTTTTAATGATAATACTGAATAGTTATCCCTCCTAGTAGTGAAATTCATGATTTTTGCACAAATTTCAATCAAAATCTGGCCATGAATTTTCCTCTGGTTAATATTGAACAATTCAGAGTCATATATATTTACAACAGAAATAATGGACACTAAACCTTTTTGTTAAATCCACACAATTTTAATTAGAATTTTTCAAGTGTATATGTGTGGGTTGTAGCCTTTAAGCAACGACAGATTTAGCCGGAGTGTCATACCCCTGGTTTTACTATTGGTTTTTATGATTGATAATTCTTGTTATGAATTATCAATCATATACACAAAAATGCACGTTTTTTTTTTTCATATCCCGTTGAAAATAAAATTCCATTTTGATTTTGCCGCCACCTACATCTCCCGTCTGTCTGTGATGTGGCTGCCATGAGGCCGCAGTTGGCTCAATACGGCTATAAACCATTCATCTGATTCTGAGACATCTTACGTCTGTGATGTGGCTGCCATGAGGCCACAGTTGGCTCAATACGGCTATCTGATTCATCTGATTCTGAGACATCTTACCAAGTATGAGAAGCCTTTTGGTAACGAAATCTTGATCATCCAATTCGTGTTCCTCAGGAATATGATGTTTGGCAAATTTGGCCAACTCGACCATCTCAGGAATGACTTCTTGTTTATCATACGCATTACACAGATTGACTAAAGTCGTCACCACACCGTACAAACATGCAGGCTTACCTGAAGGAAACAAACAAAAGTGTGACTAAGAGTAATTTTATTAAAGCCTCTTGACTACCTATTATTTTTTCAATCGTTCTCACAACAACAGGGTTGGCATAAAAAACGTTTTTTTGTTGTTTAAAAAAACAAAACAAAAAAAAAACAGTGTCTTAAACCACAGAATGACCATCAATGTTCTGTGTTTTAACATAAAAATTACTCTCTAAAATACAATTTCATTTTTGCAATATGCAGGTTTCTTGACAATTTCATTTTTGCAATATGCAAGTTTCTTGTACACAATTATGGAGAATCGATATTGGGGGAGTTTTTTTTTATTCAACGCGTTGAGTAGTGAAATGAAATCAGATGATGTCGTCATATAGAAAGAGAAAGCCAATAGAAAGAGATACACCACTTTACTCAACACCGGCGCCGTTGAGTTTGGCAAATAAAAACAACTCACGGATTAAATAAATCGATTAAGGTTACTCTCCAAGCACAAAAAGCCCACCAGAGGCTTAGGTTCAGGGGCTTACATAGCCCCAAAGAGGAGTCTAGCTAACGAATATACGAAATAAATTGATATCAATGGGGTAGTTTTTTTTCCACCAAACTCAACGCCGTTGAGTGAAATATCAGGTGATGACGTCATTCATATCAAATATCACACCACATGCGTTTTTTTTTTATTATGGCGTTGACTTCATGCCGGTTGTTGCTCAACACCTTGCTAGATATTTAGCAGCACCAAATGACCGTTACAAAATTTTTTTTCTAAGCAAATTGTCCCCTTCGTTAGGAAATAATTTTATAGTGTAAGTCATGGTATAAAGGAGAGACAAGGTAGGCCAGACGCAAAACCAAAACTCGTCCTCTTCTGCGCATAACGTCATCCGGGTTGCTCGTAAGGGGAGATACCATTCAAGATAGAAAAAAATAGTGTTTAAAACGGCTACAAAACGTGTTTTTTTTTAAAAAAAAAAAAAAAAATTGGCTTAACGTCTCTTTAACATCTATTGGTCATTCAAGACGGGGGTTTTACCCTCCATTCGCTGGAAACTTGCAAACCAGCTACCCACATTGACCTCACCCAGTATGGGTTGGGACGGAAAAAAGAGCCAGCGATACGTGGTGTTCCCAAGCGGTCACCCATCCAAGTACTGAGGTGTTTAAAACATTGTCTAATAAATTTACCCTCTCAACTCACCGGCCTTGCCTACTTCAACTAATGCATTGATTGCAGCTTTATCTTCAATAAGTTGTTCTTTCACTTCAGCATCCAACGTCAAGTAAGAAAGTCCTTCTGCTGCCCACCTTCGCATGTCCACATCACGTGCAGGGTTTATGAGAAAACGTCGACAAGCTTCCGCTAGTTTACGAGTAGATCCTTCAGCAAATGGTCGAATGGAGGCGTCCGTACCTGAAAAGAATATTCATTGAACATTATTAATTTACATACTTTTTATATTGGTTCACATACCTACCAGAGCTCGCACCCCTAAATCCTAACTTAAACGACTCCCGAGTTTTAGAACCTCAACATCGCTGGGACTCTTCAAATCCTAACTTAAACCACTCCCGAGTTTTAGAACCTCAACATCGCTGGGACTCTCCAAATCCTAACTTAAACTACTCCCGAGTTTTAGAACCTCAACATCGCTGGGACTCTCCAAATCCTAATTTAAACTACTCATTAGTTTTAGAACCTCAACATCGCTGGGACTCTCCAAATCCTAACTTAAACTACTCATTAGTTTTAGAACTTCAACATCGCTGGGACTCTCCAAATGTATGTTCCATCAGCTCTACTTCTCTCCAATTTTTAAATCTCTATCAATACTCAATTTGCCATCATCACTCACCTCCACTACTCCCCAGTTTGCAGAGCCCCACCAGGGCCCGCACTCTAATACTATCATTTTTACTCAGATACAACTTCTTCAATATTTCAATGCCCTGTTTAATGATGGAATTAACTTTGTCTTTTTTGGATGCAACAGCAATGATACATTCACAAGCAACCTTCTGTTGAAGAACATCTTCTGTATTGGCCATGACCAAAACCATTTCCATAATACCTTCCCGAGCCATAATTGAGCTACCAACATCCAAAGGTCCTGCAAAAAAATAATTAAATTGGGTAGAGTAATAATTATCTCACAAAAAAATTATCATTGAAAAGTTCCAACCACTCTTTCAAAAAATTCCGCTCATGAGCGTAGTGATATTTATTATTGAGACCAAGTTTACTCTTGCTGCTGTTCATCCCACACTTAAATTTAGTATTGCCCTTTTTCTGTCTCAATTCTCTTAAAGCAATATCTACTTTACACTTGGTCAGTTTTAGGAGAATCGCAAAATATTATCTAACTTCTTACATTACAATTCATTGTACTGTCTTCCCTAAGGCGGTGCCGTTTTGGAGCACTTAGAGTTAAAAAGTTTAAACTTTTATGATTTTTCCCTTTACTTGGATGTCAATTGCTAACTTCATGCAAAATTTCAGCCTTCTAGGTATACGGGAAGTGCCTGAAACTTTTGATGATGAGTGAATCAGTCAATATGTCAGTCAGTGAGTATCCAAAAGTGCAAACTTGGAAATTATCTATCTCCTACCCGGGTTAACATTAAATTTTGAAGTTTATTCTGTAGTATTGTACTATACTACGGAATGTATGTTCAAAATTTCAATGACCTATCCCTAGTAGAACCGGGTATCTGACGGTGTGCAAAACCGCTTCGTGTGAAGATACACTGGTGCTTTCCGGAACTTTAGCCTGGCGCACTACCGTGAGCTTATGTGATAGACACAGTCACAAGAACTTTAGATTTAATGGTTTCTTTTTTATTTTGATGGTTGGGAAATTTGATGGTGACCTTGAATTTTTTATTCAAGATTGCCTTCAAGGTTATTTTAAGGTTAACTTTGTTTTTGTTTTTAATGAAACCATCTATTTTTCTGTATTAATAATAGATGATTTTTGAGATAATTTTTACCTTTTTTGCAAAATATTTATGCATAAAATCTTGAAATATTTTGGGCATAAATTTGTTAATCTCAAATTAATACATTTTTCAAAATGAGCGTGCCAATAAAACTCTGAGTAAAAGATATTTAACATATGAAGTTTTATTGGCATGTGTTCATTTGAGTGAAACATCCAGGGTTTATGCATAAATATTTGAAATAGGCATGCTGTAATGCTACACATGTTAGATATCTCTTACCAAGAGTACGTCAAGGACAAAATTATCTCAAAAAATGTAAGTCAAATCAAAAAAGTATTTTTTCAACCCGGATGACGTTATGCGCAGAGGTGACGAGTTTTGGTTTTGCGTGTAGCCTACCTTGTCTCTCTTTTATACCATGACTAATCAACTTAGGGAAAGTAAGTACCTTTGAATTTANCCGAACCCTTTGGGTGCAATCGAATACACCCTTGGCGAGGGTGTATTCGATTGCAGTCCAAATTATCAGAATTGTAATTATTTTATAATTGTACATGATTAGAAATAAGTAATCGCATCCAATACATCGCCAGTGATTCTTAAATATTGATTTATTATTTTCAATAATGAACCTTTGGAATCGTCACGAAAAAAAAAAAAAAAAAACTCCCCCAATGTTGTGTATCTCTTTCTCTCTCACTCTCATTGTAATTATTATCTATTTGCTTTCTCTTTCTATATGACGACATCATCTGATTTCATTTCACTACTCAACACGTTGAATAAAAAAAACTCCCCCAATATCGATTCTCCATAATTGTGTACAAGAAACTTGCATATTGTAGAAGTGAAATTGTATTTTAGAGAGTAATTTTTATGTTAAAACACAGAACATGGATGGTCATTCTGTGGTTTAAAACGTTTTAAACAGTTTTTTTTTTTAAAAAAAAAAAAAACAACGTTTATTATGCCAACCCTGATAACAATACTTACCTAATAACAAACATGTGATAGCCACAGTCACGCGAACTTTCGATTCAATGTCAGGTGATAATAATTTCTCCTTAACAAACTCCAGGACGCTCTCAAAATATCTTTCCCGCGCTTGATCGTAGTACATGTTCTCGTAGATACGGGCCAGACAGACTGAACACAAAGTGTGAGTATCCTCGGTTATCTCCATGGCAGATTCATATTTGTATTCCTGAACAAAAGTATTACACTTAGAGACATAAAACTGTTAATATGAGGCCGCAGCTGGCCCAAAAGTCCAACAATAATTAGCAAATTCCATATCTTAATATATAAATCAGAAATTTGTATCTATGTACCTATGTATGAGGGGTTGTCTGTTAGAATACCACAGTCTAAACGGTAGCAAATAGCAAAAAATTGATGGGAATGGACCCCCCCCCGAAAATCATGGTCTAAGACTCCAGGAAAATTATTAGAACTAAAATATATCAAGCCGTTTTCGAGTAATTCACTAGCAACCTCTAGTAATCTTTGCAATCCTCAAAACATAAACAACACACTTACCGGTAATTCACTAGCAACCTCTAGTAATCTTTGCAATCCTCGAAACATAAACAACACACTTACCGGTAATTCACTAGCAACCTCTAGTAATCTTTGCAATCCTCGAAACATAAACAACACACTTACCTACCGGAAATTCATTAGCAACCTCTAGTAATCTTTGCAATCCTCGAAACATAAACAACACACTTACCGGAAATTCATTGGCAACCTCTAGCAATCTTTGCAATCCTCGAAACATAAACAACACACTTACCGGTAATTCACTAGCAACCTGTAGTAATCTTTGCAATCCTCGAAACATAAACAACACACTTACCGGTAATTCACTAGCAACCTCTAGTAATCTTTGCAATCCTCGAATCTCGATCAATCGTTCTGCCCAATTAATAGCCTTATAATGTACATTTCGAGTAATCAGTTGAACTATAGCATCTCTTGCTATTCCAGAAAGCGTACGACTGTTTACTGTGTACACCAAACAAGTGAGTAAGGTTTCAATTTCTTTTGTATTGCTATCACAAAGGTCAGCATTTGGTCGGGAGTCAATGTTATTTTCAAGTCCTGTTAAACTGTTTAAGATAGCTTGTAAACAATACTGGGCAGACTGAACTTGAGGCTCATTTTTACAATTTAATATGTCAATAAACCAAGGAATACCGAGAGTTTTCAGCAACTCTTTGGTGGTCGAAGAAGATCTTTTGCAAAGTTCACCAACTGTTCGAACACAACCTAAAAATTATAAGAAAAAAATATCAGACGAAATACATGTAAGAGTTTTCAGCAACTCTTTGGAATTCGCAGAAGATATTTTACACAGTGCACAAACTGTTCGAACACAACCTAAATACTCCGTCAGAGTTACACAGGGATTAGTTATTTTCCTGGTTTATACCCCCCCCGACCACCACCACCACTAAATGATTTTTAATATTTANCCCCCCCCTGACTACCACCACTAAATGATTTTTAATATTTATATTAAAAAATCGGAAGTTTTCTCGGCTCTGTGAGGTGCCGATTGTTAGGAATCTTCTTTAACTTCACCACTTCCCAATTCTGTGATGAGCCCCGCTTTCCTTAATTCTACCATGCACAGCCTTTTGTTCGGTGCCTACTCTTCTTAACGGTGACCTTTTCCTGGCACGGTAACCCTAACTAGTTCCTACCAGTATCAATAGAAATTGCGTAGAAACTCGCTTTTTGCTGATGATCTCTCATCTGTGGTTTGAAGCAGAGTTTTTTGAAAGGCTGGATGCTCTTCCTAACACCAAACCTTCTGTATTTACATGGGCTTAGAACGAAGCTGGTTTGCTCCCCTCGGTAACTACATTGTACCGATTCTTGGCAATAACTTGTTCTAAATTTGAAGTTTCAAGATTTAGCTATCGCTAAGTTACCTCCGTTGATTCTGAATAGTTAAGTCACAAAATCTTTCTCTGATGACGCTGTAGAAGCTGTCTCAAAGTTAGTATCCGAACCCACCATTTATTGGCTGGCATCTTACCCAGAAATATATCCTGATTTGTTTCATATTTCAGCAACTGATTTATATGTTTAGCAATATCAGATTTCACTAAAATTTCGGCTCCACTCTTTTCTCTCGCTAAAACTATTAAATTATTCACTGCAGTTTCTCGTTTTTCTTTGTCAGCTTTGATGTCAAATGCATATTTGAACATATTTGTAACTTTGTTTTGAATTTGTTCATTTTCTTGAATCCGTTTAGTAACTATAGCAAATAGTCTGGTCAGAATTGGCTGAATAGCTTTATTACTTGGATCAACTCTATGAATGTGTTTTGCATCTGTGTAGGCTTCTTCAAATTTTTCTGAAAAATAAAAGTCAGCCAAATTTAAGATTTTATTTTCTCTCTTAACGTCTCTTTTAACATTTATTGGGCGGAGCGAAGCGTANGCTTTATTATTTGGATCAACTCTATGAATGTGTTTTGCATCTGTGTAGGCTTCTTCAAATTTTTCTGAAAAATAAAAGTCAGCCAAATTTAAGATTTTTTTTTTTTTTTCTCTCTTAACGTCTCTCTTAACATTTATATCTCCATTCGCTGGTAACTTACAGACCAGCTATCCACATTGATCTCACCCAATCTGTGTTAAGACGGGAGTACTCGGCATCAGTAGGGCGCGAACACCAACTAAGTAAAATATTGCTGGGAACACCAACTAAGTAAAATGTATTAGACGCATATTTTTAGCAGCTAAGTTGATTGCGAGAGAACGAAAGCGAAAAGAAATAAAACCGAGGAAATACCTCCGTCAAAATGTGATATTTTTCTAGCTTGTAAAAACTAAAGGTAAAAACATAATACGAACTAGGTATATACCCTTAGCCTGAAAACTTTTGCGTAGAGCATTGCCATTTGCGTAGATCAATGCCTGACAGTAATATTTGCATAAATAGATCTGGCTTCTCACTCATATTGTTATAGATATTCATTGCGCAGAGCAATGCCTGACAGTAATATTTGCATATAAAGTGAGTGAGAAGACCGATCAAAATAGATCTGGCTTCTCACTCATAATGTTATAGATATATGAATAAAGAATACGAATGACTGCTGTGAAAATCGATGTGGACCTGGAGATGTGTTGTTGACGTTGACAGTCTTCTACAACTGAGGGGGTGTGATGGTCTTCGGCCGGAACTGTGACCTCCGGGTCGTCCTGGGGCGTAGACCCAATCATCGTGGGGACGGTTATAGGCATATAGATGTTCATTGTGGAGACCAATGGTGATTTAAGTAAAGGATTTATGAAGGGTGTTGGGAGATTAGGCAAACTGAAAAAGATGATATTGTTGCGCCTCAACCGAGGATCCGGGACATTAATTTCAATTTTATGAACTAAATACGAACTACTTTTTTGACCACTGCAGATTTTTCTCAACAGTCTCATCTGTTCAAGATGTCTCCTTTGTGAGAGGGTTACCAAAAGGAGTTTGTCAACAAGTAGTTCGTATTCTATGTATTTATTCAAGTTAAATAAATATAAGCTTACCAACAGTCTCATATGCCTGGCATCTTCTGAAAAGAGCTTTTGGATCATCCGGTACTATCTCTAGTGATTTGGTACAGTCGTCTATGACTTTGTCATATTTACTTTGTTTGAGATATACGGCCGCTCTATTTTTCAAACAAGTAGCTCTTTCGTGAGATTCGTCTGCTGTTAATTTCAAAGCTTTTGTGTATAAATCTAACGCAGATTCATAATTGCCTTCTTTGAATGCACTATTACCATTTTCTTTTAATTTATTATATTCTGTCATGTCTGTGGTAATCATAGTGACTGAAAATTCTGAAAAAATTAAAATATTTAATTTTTCAAGTATGTAAAGGTAAATATGTATTTTAGGGTAACTTTTCAAAAAAGGTCGAAAAAAAAGATGTTTCCTAACCTCTGTAATTGGGTTAAGGGAGCTGTAACAGATCTTGGCTTACAAAATTGAGAGGTTAGGAAACGTTTTTACGGCCATACCTCTGTTTTTTTCGACCATTTTTGAAAAATTACCCTAAAATACATATTTACCTGTTTTTTTTTTACATTCCTTATTCTACAAAAAAAGAAATTTCCTATTACAAACCAGATTGTTACAGAACAGACCAATCTACTTCTACGCTGGATTAGCTTTGTTTTGTAGTGCTTACTTTTTGTGTGTGCGTGTCTGTTTTGATTTTAGATTGCTTTTGCTTTTTCCGATGGATTATAAAAAAAATAATTTATTGATTTTTTATATCGTGTTAGTTCTTCAGCAGTCGCCAGGTGTGTTAGTTTTTCAGCATGACCCAGGATGCATCACGAGGATGCGAAAAAAACATTTTAAATGTAGATAAGTATAGATTAAAGAGGATTTTTTTTAAATATGCAGAGATTTTTTTAGTTTATTTTAGTTTTTTTCCGAATGGTGCAAGAGTTTTTGGGGAGCGACTTTATGAGAAGAACAAGTTTAATCGAGGCATGGCCGATCAAAACGTTTCCTAACCTCTCGGGGGGGTGAGGGGGCACGTTCATCTTAACGCTTATATTGATAAAATAAACAAACTTGCACTGGACTTTTTTCATATTGGTACAACTATGTCTGCATCAGTTCAATATATTCAAATAGTTCAATAAATACGGAAGAAAAAGGTTTTTTT
>CM022881.1:952603-965032 GCA_012654025.1 Pachypsylla venusta
ATACGTGGTGTTCCCAAGCGGTCACTTATCCAAGTACTGACCACGCCCGACGTTGCTTAACTTCAGTGATCTGACGAGAATTGGTGTATTCAACGTGGTATATGATCGTTGGTTGAAAGTACCTTTGAATTTATAATTGTAAAAATAAAATTGATAATTTAAATAAAATAAATATCTCCAAAATTTCTGCACGATTACAATAATTTATCTTCTATAGGAAGAGAAAGTGAAAAAAAATTAAAAAAAAATAGCAAACCAACTTCATTAAGTGACGCTCTTAAGTCCCCTTGTAAATACAGAAGTTTTGGTGTTAGGAAGGGTATTCAGCCTTTAAAAAAAAATCTGTTTCAAACCCAATGATGAGAGATCATCAGCAAAAAGTGAGTTTCTACGGATACTGATGTGAGGAGCATGCGAGGGTTACCATGCCAGGAAAGAGTTACAGTTAAGGAGAGTAGGCACCGAACAAAAAGGTTGTGGCGTGTTAGAATTAACCCGTGAGTGGTCGCGTTCCGCCGCAGAACGCCATCGGTCTACTGTAGAGATTTTTCATCACACCTGGTTTTGCTGTGTTTTTCTTTCTTATGACCTAAATAATTAATTATTTAGGTCGTTATTATATGTTTACATTAATATGTAATTAAAGTAATTAGTTAATTAAATGAAAAACAAAACTAGCAATATGAATACCGTAGCGAAGCACGGGCGAAACAGCTAGTCAACCAATTATCTGCTTCATTATCACAAAAGTTAATTGCATGAGTTTTCCAACTTAATTAGTATCAAACAATACCGCTTAGTTCTAAGTACATATTTTAACAAAATATCAAAATCTTCCATGTTGAGTAATGCGTCCAGGCCCGTCCCCAGGACAGGGTTTTAAGGGTTCAAACCCCTCCCGAATTTTTGAAAAGGTTTGATTTTTCCCCCTTAAAATTTTGACTTCAATCGCCAGGTTTTTTTTAAACAAAAAAAAATATATAAATTTCTATTTTTAAAAAAAAAAAATTTTGATTTTTTTTTACTGATTTTCATAAAATATGTCTGTTTAAAATACGCTTATTTACCTAGTATTCGTTGAAAAGTACCTCGTGCCAACGGATTGGGCCTAAGGCACAAAAGGAGCAACAGAGTTTAGCCGAATTGATGCCATATTTTTGAGGGATCAGCGACCTTCATAAGAAGAACAAGTTTGATTATTTTATCAATATAAGCGATAAGATCAACGTCCCCCCCACCAAGAGAAGATAGGAAACGTTTTGATCGGCCATAAATCGATAATGAAGTTCGGTTCGGTTAGGTTACAACTAAAAAGAAGTAGTTGTCAGGTTGTCTCGGTTGCAAAAAATACAATATTTTAAGATGATCAGTTATTGATGATATTAAAAAAAAAAAATCATTACATCAGTTCAACTTTCAGTCACTAAACTTTAACCCTAGCATTGCCAAGGGGGGGGGATGTACAAAATACCCGCGTTTTAGCAAAAAGCTTGTGTAGTAATCAATTTATGATACTTATTTTAATGAGACCTTTAATAATTGTCACAAACAATATTTTCCATCATAGTATATAAAAATATGTATGTTCTAAGCCTTCTAAGGGATGATATTGAAGCCAAACTTTGGGCGCGGGTACTTTTTGGCAAAGCATGTAACCAATACATTGATTGTCTAAAGTGTCTAAAATGTCTAATTATGTACCACATGCAAGAAATAAGTGTGTGTAAATACTGTCAAAAGACATTTGTCTGTGCGGGATGTCAGGAAGGACAAAGTTCTGGTTCAGAATAGATTTCCTAGGGTCTAGCGATTTTTTATTTTCATTTACATTATTTTATTCCTGGGATTTAATTTTAAAGTTTCGTGTTCCGTACTAGAAAAACATAATCCCATATCCTGTCGTTTGGAATTTACAAATAATGGCAGGCCTAATTAAAGAAAAGTCACTTTGAACTTTTATTTATATTGATATCTTAAAAATAATCTGTCTTTGATTAAAAATGTTCGAAAAAAGACCATCCTCCTTATTAGATAAAGCAAACAGCACATGGATTGGAATGTGATCCTGAGAAGTATAAAAATAAAGACCAAGAAGATCTATCAGTATCAGCTGGTGATAATATATCTAATGACAAACTAACATCTACTTCGGGACCTAATGACATGCGAAAAAAGACCATCCTTCGTATTAAATTTCAGCTTTCTTGCTCATCCCGAAGTGATAATTCTAAATTATGGATTTTTGGTGGAACCGACCCCCAGAGTGAGCACCACTCGTATTTAGAAAATTCAATATTTTATTCAAGGATATGACTTTTTGTACTGCGGGAGACCTTTGTATCGAATTTCATTATTCTCGCTCATTCTGAAGTGGTACTTCTCAATTCCGATTTTTTGGTGGTGAAAACCGTCCATAAATCGGGGAAAAACCCGAAAATTTCAAATTTTATATTTTTTATGGGATTCTTATATACTATTTTGGGGGGGTCCCAAAATAGTACATATAGTTCTCGAAACCAAAAAGTTTCGCTTCGTCTCGTGAAAAATAGGTACCTATACTTTCATAAGTCCGACTTCTAAAATTGTTGGATGTACCAGATAGACCTTTTCCTGGAGATTCTAACAATATATTATTTGTATATTATAGCATATATTATATTAGCAATATATGTATTAGTGGTAGATACATAATATATATTATGATACATGATAGTTATGTACATACAGGGTGTCCATAAAGTCTCAACCCACCCCTCCGTATCTCGAGAATGACTGAAAATATAAGAAAACACAAAAATACGTATCCCTTAGATTTTAGGGGGATTAATTCTAGACTAAAAAATTTTTGGCCTCGTCCAGCCGTTTAGCCTGGGCACCGGCTGGATTCAAAATCTTAAATGGGAAGGTATATCAGGTGACACATTCTTTTGAAGGTCTCGTTAATAAGAGTTCACTACAGAAAACCAGAGCTCTCTAGGATATACCGTTCACGAATTACAGGGTGGAACATATAGCAATGGACCCTTTGCGGCCGCGCCTAAATCGTAAGTAAAAATGTCTAGAAATAAGTTTTTATGATCCCATATAAGTAACTAGGACGTACCAGTGCGGAGAAATCGCGATGATGTCACGTGAGTGTGTTTCTCTTTTATATATATAGAAGATTTAGTAAAAAATAGTGTACAAACAAGAAGGTTGTCCCGCCCAATTCGACCGCAGATTTCGAGCCTTCGTAGGCCAAATTTTTCAAAACAGCAGGATAGATAGGAGATGTTCTCGGGAATGATGTCCTTGCTCACCGGACTTGACTTTTTGAAAACTACGAAGGCTCGAATTCTGAGTCGAAGTGGGCGGGACAAGCATCTTGTTGGAACACTATTTATTCCGAAATTACTTTTTTGGGACCATAAAAACTTATTTCTATGCATTTTTACCTACCATTTATGTGCGGCCGCAAAAGGTCCATTTTCACATGTTCCACACCCTGATGTAATTCGTGAACGGTAGATCCTAGAGTGCTCCGGTTTTCTGTAATGAACTCGTATTAACAAGACCTTTAAAACAAGGTGTCAGACAACGATCATACCACGTCGAATACACCAGTTCTCGTCAGATCATTGGAGTTAAGCAGCGTCGCGCGAGGTCAGTACTTGGATTGGTAACCGTCTGGGAACACCACGTATCGTTGGCTCTTTTCTCCGGCCCAACTCAGGCTGGGTGAGGTCAATGTGAGTAGCTGGTTTGCAAGTTTCCAGCGAATGGAGTGTAAAACCCCCGCCTTGAATGACCAATAGATGTTAAAGAGACGTAGTTTTAAGGATTGTGTCTCTAGAACCAACCATAAGTCGTAACGAATGGATATAGAGTTCTCATTTTTTAGTGGCGAAAACCAAAGTTTTCGCCACTAAAAAATTACTAAAACTCTCACTATCACTATCTCACTAAAAAAATTTAGCGACCAGGAACACAAAGGAAGCCCATTTCTGGGCAACCAGGGGCTAGCAACTGGCAACCCTGCCAATCCTTTCACCACCGTGAATTTAAAACAATATTAATCCTACGGACACGACCGCTAATTAGCGGCCAATATATTACACTTCAACATAAATTGTATTTTTTAATTTCTTATATGAAATTGATATGGATTGGCACCAAATTTCAAGTTCTAGCTCTTTCCATTCTGGTTCTAGGCGATACTTCAACCGCTAATTAACGGCCGAAAATATTTTACACTTCAACCTAAGTTGTATTCTTCAATTTCTAGTATGAAATTAATATGAATAGGCATCAAGTTCAATTTCAAGTTCTAGCTCTTTCCATTCTGTTTTTAGGTGGAACCGCCAAAAAGCGGTTTAAACCGCTAATTAGCGGCCAACAATCTATTACACTTCAACCTAAGTTGTATTTTTCAATGTCTTGTATGAAATTGATATGAATAGGCACCAAGTTTAAAGTTCTAGCTACTACCGTTCTCATTTTAAGCAAAATATGCGAAAACCGCTAAAAAGCGGCATAAAACCGCCAACGGTATATTCGATTTCCACCAAAAGCTGATTTTACCGTTCAGGTTCGTTGGCAGGTAGTTCATGATGAGAAACTGTAACGCGTAGATACTTATGTACAATTATGATAATGAGGGGAAAAGAGCATCCGAAAAGTCTTATTTTTATACAAGACGAGAAATTTCTCGTATTTTCACGAGACGAGACAAGATCCTTGTCTTGTCTGGTGATCCTTGTCTACAAGATCCTTGTCCCGTCTCGAAAGTTTCGAGACGAGACGAGAAATTTCTCGTCTCGCGTCCATCACTAGACAAGAGAGCAACCAAACATAATGATGCGGTCAGCTAGACTCCATATAGAAGAGAATATAAAAAAAGCTTGTACCCAATCATTGAAGCTATAAAAGTATGTGGCAGACAAGTCTAACTTGTCTGCCACATACTTTTAACTAACTCGTAGTTTGGTGAACGTGGCCACTGAGTTGATTCAACACCCCCCCCCCTTGGCAATGCACGTAATCAAATAGAGTTTGGCAGTCCTAGGGTTAATTTTTGAGCTTGGAATTCTTGAAATCTGTAAAGCTTCAGGAATTTCATATTTTGGGTTCAATTCCAAGTTGTGACAGAATTTTTTCCTCAATAATTTGAGTATTTGACTATAAATTAGAGGTCAGAGGGTTGATAGGTGGTGGAAAATATACCTCAAACATTAACATCACCTGGTGGTTACCTTCCACTCAAGGATCCATAGGAGTAAAAGATCATTTGATTTATTATGGAAAATAACTACTAGGATAGACAAAAAATTTGCCGACTCGAGATATTTAAACATTTTTTTTTCTTTGTGTTATTATGTTACATGTTTGTTGGCATCATAGCATTACAAGATATTTTCAACATTAACTCCAATATCACTAAGCCTAAGCTACACTTTAACAATTTTTACCTTATAATGCTACCACTGAGCGCTATTACCATAGCTTCTCAATTGTCCTCAGGAGGCTGAGTTACCCCAAACACAACCAGCCCAAGTAAAAAATTCGAAAAATCAGGAGTGGATTAAGAAGGGTTCAAAGATAAGACTTGGTATGATCCTAAGGGAATGAGCTTACCTTAAGTTCAAACGATCTCGTTGGATAGTAAATCAAATCTCGATTTATTTCCGTATGTTAGAAAGGTGTGTTTTTGAGATTAAGACAACGGAATTTTATAGAAAATAATTTAGAATTTTAAAATAAGGTAATATTTTCGAATATTTTATATTAATAGTAGGTATATCTAATATTCTAGAATAAGTTAATATTTTGGAATATGATTATAATATTTTATAATAAGATAATATTTTGGAATATGATCTTAATATATAAATCAGAAATTTGTGAGTATCTATGTATACTCGTATGAGGGGTTGTCTGTTAACCACAGCCCAAACGGTAGCAAATTCATGATCTACGACCCCAGGAAAATTATCAGAACTAAAATATGTCAAGCTGTTTTCGAATTACAGCCAAATTTATAATTTATTCACCAAAATCGGACAGTCACGGTCCGATATCATAAAATTTGTGGCGACAACATATCAATACAAAGCGAGAAAGTTTTAGGTGACCATTTAGTCCTTATTTTAGGATGTTTTCATCAAAGGTATGGCCAGCCATTCCAGAGGTACAGTTTCGAAAATGGGAACGGGTAAAATAAAATTTAGAAAATACTAATAGTCAGAATGGTCATGCCTCAAGCGCCTGGCAAAACGTTTAAATGTTCCCCCCCCCCAATTTCCATTGTCAGGTGACAGCTAGTCAACCAATATTTAGCTTCATTATCACAAAAGATAATTGCGTGAATTTTCCAACTCAATTCGTTTAAAACAATTAAGCTTAGGTAGAGGTAGGTACATATTATTTGAAAAAAATATCAAAATTTTCCATTTTGAGTAACACGTGGCTACTGGGTTGATTCAACACATAGAACACCAATGCACAATAACTAGCTAGTACTTAGAATAAGATAATATATTTTGGAATATGATATCTAATATATTAGACTAAGATAATATTTTGGAATATGATATCTAATATATTAGACTAAGATAATATTTTGGAATATGATATCTAATATTTTAGAATAAGATAATATTTTGGAATATGATATCTAAAATTAAGGAATAAGATAAAAATTTGGAATAGGATATCAAATATTTTAGAATAAGATAATATTTTGGAATGTGATATCAAATATTTTAGAATAAGATAATATTTTAGAATAAGATAATATTTTGGAATACGATATCAAATATTTTAGAAGAAGATAATATTATGGAAAATGATATCTAAAATTTCGGAATAACATAATATTTTGGAATATGAAAAATAAGAATATAAAATAAAAATAGGGAGTCTCATTTGAAAATGGAAAGTTACATCCTGAATAAATAACTTCTGGACCACCCTATATATATGGCTAAAACCGCATCTAAATTCTATGGAAAATTGTTTTTTCTCTAACTGAAACAGAGAAAAAAATAAGGGGGGGGCGAGTGAGCATATATGTATTTGATGGTGACAAAAATGTTTGTGGTGCAATAAGACCCTGAATGAGACCTACATAACAAATTTCATCAAAATCGGTCAACTTAAGTGGGATTTTGTGGGATTTTTTATTCGGTTCTCAGATTCTACAGAACATGAGAAGTAAAATTTCATTTTTTTCGAGGGGGGAGGGGGTTATTGACAGCGTTTTATAAAACTATTCATGATCTTTCTTCCTTGCAGCATTGCATCAATTCAATTGCCCTTTTAGGGACGACAAGTATAAAATTTATCACCTTGAAAATCAACCCGTATTTGTAGTACCCCCCCTTCCAGTCTTACTAGAAAATTATACCCAACTTGATACCCTATTGTCTATATTTGAGGAGACTATGCAGACTGTGGTTGAAACCACTGTTGAAAACAGTATGGATGAACTTTTTGAGTAAGTTAATTCTACCTCTATGCAGGATTCAAAATACTATTCAGACTGTGGTTGAAACCACTGTTGAAAACAGTATGGATGACCTTTTGGAGTAAGTTAATTCTACCACCATGCAGGATTCAAAATACTATGCAGACTGTGGTTGAAACCACTGTTGAAAACAGTATGGATGACCTTTTTGAGTAAGTTAATTCTACCTCCATGCAGGATTCAAAATACTATGCAGACTGTGATTGAAACCACTGTTGAAAACAGTATGGATGAACTTTTTGAGTAAGTTAGTTCTACCTCTATGCAGGATTCAAAATACTATGCCGACTGTGGTTGAAACCACTGTTGAAAACAGTATGTATGACCTTTTTGAGTAGGTTAATTCTTCCTCCATGCAGGATTCAAAATACTATGCAGACTGTGATTGAAACCACTGTTGAAAACAGTATTAAATATTCGAACTGAGGCACCCGCCGCTTCCACTTCCAGGATGGCTTCATACATCCCAGTTGGAGGTATGTTAGATTAGGCAACTCAGGGGATATCATTTGATCAGATAAAATACACTTAAATTCGTGAATACGGAGAAATAGTGATGAAAAGTTGATAATATTTGTTGAGCGCGCCCTTTACCCCCCGCGGCTGGCACTCCAGTTGGAATATTGAAAAATCCTTTCTTATTGCACATCTAGAACATAAAGCGGACCTACACACCAAATTTTAGCGTTTCTCTTTTATATATATAGACTAGCTGAGTACCCGAACTTCGTTTCGAGAAGATGAGAGAAAAAATGATAATAAATCTGACTCCCACATTAATAATTATATCACCAAGGTACAACCGTTTAAACGCGATCAGAGTATGCACATAGATTACATATTACATACACGTTTTTTAATCTATATGTAGAACATGGGGAGTAGTAACGGGTTGTTAAGCTGTGCTGGGAGTAGTATTGGGTTAGGTTCCAAAAAAAAAAATAGTTTAGGCTGGGTCTGCGACCCAGCCAACACGCATTCTATTTTTTATTCAACACGCATTTTATTTTTTTTGAAACCTAACCCAATACTACTCCCAACACGTTCTACCCAACAAACTTGGTGTTCAATTCTATTAAATTACATAATTTTGTACATAATTTTATTTAAATCAAACAAAAATTTGAATTTCCATAAAAAAATGGAAAATCGGCCGTAACTCGAAAACGGTTGGATGGCTATTCAACACGAAATGACATCTAGTTTTTAATTGTTGCAAAGGTTTGGTCCAGCATGCATCGTGCGTTCGTTGTCAAATTGATTTTTAAAAAACTGAACCGTTATAGCCACTCAGAGGGCGTTCCGCACAAGGAAAAAATTTTGAGTTGAGTTCACAACTTTAGGACCACATCATCAACTTCAGGCTGTATGGGGCTACCCATACAGTCAATCCTTCTCGTGATGACATTCCGCAGGACATGTTTCCCGGTCGCCGAATTTGAGTCCCTGTGACTTCTTCCTGTGGGGTTACCTGGAGGCTGAGGTCTTCAAAAATCGCCCTGGGATCCTTGAAGAGTTAATGGAGGCAATTCTGGAAGAAATCATGCAAATTGCTGAGGGTATGCTGACGAGAGTCATAGAAAACTTCCGTGAAAGACTCCAAAAGTGCATCACTCGCCTAGGTTGTCTTCTGGACGAAATTATTTATAAAACATTAATATTAGAAAACTAGAATACACAAGCTTACAGAA
Source organism: Pachypsylla venusta (assembly GCA_012654025.1). Classification (NCBI taxonomy): domain Eukaryota; kingdom Metazoa; phylum Arthropoda; class Insecta; order Hemiptera; family Aphalaridae; genus Pachypsylla; species Pachypsylla venusta. The sequence continues at coordinate 961,799 of CM022881.1, forward strand.
TACCAAATAATTTTTCAAATATCTTATTTGTTATTTATGTGCTAGCCCTTTCAAATGTGGAAATACTAGTTGCCGCACCCTGTATCTTACACTTTTAACCTCTGAAAGCCCAGTGTCCAAAATTTTGGACATTCATTTTGTAGGCCTAAAAGCCCAGCGTGTTTGTACCTTGTAGTCATAAAGACGCAGTGTCCAAAATTTTGGACATTCATTTTGTAGGCCTAAAATCCCAATATATTGTCACTGTCAATCCTTTTGTCACTGATGATTATATAAAACGTTTGAATTCCAGCACTCGTCTTCCATATGGGTTTTTCCACAGTCGTACAGCAGGTAAAGTATAATTCAAAGGCAAATTGAACATTCATTTTTACTTTCCGTATCCTATAAAAAGGAAAGTATTGTACTGGACTGAAATTTTCGACGTCGAGTTTTCAATGCCAAAACACGTTTTGGGATCGCCAGAGCCCAAATCTCGAGTTTCAACCATTGGTCCGTGTTTGTGTCTGTCTGTGAACAAGGTATCTCAAGAACGGCAAGTGCTAGAGACTTGAAATTTGGTTTGTGTGTCAGTTTTATGCCATGAAAGGCAACATAAGCTTTTGGCGGACATCGACATCGATATCCTGCTTATAATGAGAACGGTAATAGAAAGAAATTGAAAAATACAACTTAGGTTGAAGTGTAATATCTTGAAGGCCGCTTTTTGGCGGTTATGCCTAAAACTATAAACTAGTATGGAAAGAACCAGAACTTGAAAATTGGAAGTACTTTGCAAAAAAATTCACACGCCTAGCGTGTTTGTTTTCCAAATAGCGACCATTTGAATTTTCCAAGACATGACTTCCAAGAGTTTCTAAAACTAGGCGAGTTATGTGTAAAAAAAACAGGTTCCTCGATATTGGTGTCCTGTACAAATCATTCAATATCCTATTGCTAATAATTCGCCCAGTTTTAGACACTCTTGGAAGTCATATCTTGGAAATTTCAAATGACCGCCAAACAAACACGCCAGTCTTGTATATTTTTGCAAATTACTTCTAATTCTATTGTCTTTCTGAGAATGTACCACAAGATGGGGGTTTCTATTTAAGGAACAAAAGTTAGATCCTCTGAGGGCTCATGGGTGCCGTTCCTGAAAAATTGGTTACGCCATCGGATGGTTTAATTTGAGATATAATACCATGCAAAATTTCAAAACTCCTCATAAAGCCGTTCAAAAGATATTCAGGTGGTCTTGGACTTTTGGGACACTCTGTATATCATCCAATACAAAACGTATTGCATGACTGATGATTTAGGCTAGGTTCACCTGACCGCGCGGTATCATATGAACAGATCGATACAAGATTGTAGAACTGGCATCGCGCGGTTGTCGCGCGGTCATGTAAACAATATGCACTATTTACATAGATCTTGAGCCACGTGTTCGTCGTACTGCGCGGTCATGTGAACCTAGCCTTATAGAGCAGTCATCTATACAAAGTAATTTGGTATTTTGTAGAGTTTTGGTCTTGGGGCCACGGTAGGGGCCCCAAAATGGAATAACATAAAAATTGTCTTATTTTGATAACATTTGGTATGCACAGTCACCCAAGTATTATATTTGATAATTTTTGGTGTTTTGCAGAATTTTTGCTTTTGGGGCCCCGGTACGTCCAAAAAATGAATTAACAGAAAATTTGTCTGATTTTGATAAAATTTGACATGCACAGTCACCCAAGTACCTATATATTTGATAATTTTTGGTATATTCTAAAAAAAAAAAATTATTTGGGGCCCGGCAGGGTCCCAAAAATGAAATAACATAAAATTTGTCCGATTTTGATAAAATTTGGAATGCTTAGTCACTCAAGTATTATATTTGATAATTTTTGGTGTTTTGCAGAATTTTTGCTTTTGGGGCCCCGGTACGTCCAAAAAATGAATTAACATAAAATTTGTCTGATTTTGATAAAATTTGTTATGCACAGTCACCCAAGTACCTATTATATTTGATAATTTTTGGTATATTTTAAAAAAAAAAATATTTGGGGCCCGGCAGGGTCCCAAAAATGAAATAACATAAAATTTGTCCGATTTTGATAAAATTTGGAATGCTTAGTCACTCAAGTATTATATTTGATAATTTTTGGTGTTTTGCAAAATTTTTGCTTTTGGGGCCCCGGTACGGGCCCAAATATGGAAAACCATAAAATTTGGTATGCATAGTCACCCAAGTATTATATTTGACGATTTTTAGTATTTTGTAGGAATAATAGTTTTGGGGCCCCGGCAGGGTCCCCAAAATCTTTTTAAAATAATACTATCACTAAAGAGCAATGTCCACAGCCGAAAGCTGCAAAATCTTTTTAAAATAATCACTAATATACTTCATACTATAGAAGAGCAACATCCACATTCCATGATAGTCTGGTAGTTCGATGGTAGAATGATTAAGGAAGAGAAAGTTTAGTACGGTATTCCGTACCATTTATTTTTTGCTACTTTGATTTTGGTTGGCTACGCAAGGGTAGTGAAAAAGTAGTTTGCAATTTCAAAAGAAAATTTGCTCCTCAATGCCCGGGTACCAAAAAATTTTGATTTTACTGGATTTTCTTTTTCTCATTATTTCTTAAATTTTATTCACAAAAAGCCTTTTTGAATTTTCTGTATTCTCATAACTGTTCATTTTTAGGAGTTGTCAATATTGTGGTCAACCATGTGCTAGCTACTATCATTTTGGATTTTCAAAGTGGTATAACGGCACCTATAGTGTTTTGGCACAACCAAGAGAGTACAGGTAAGTTGATATACTAGTCAAACACAACCATTATAACAAGTAAGTTGATATACTAGTCAAACACAACCATTATAACAAATAAGTTGATATACTAGTCAAACACAACCATCATAACAAGTAAGTTGATATACTAGTCAAATACAACCATCATAACAAGTAAGTTGATATACTAGTCAAACACAACCATCATAACAAGTAAGTTGATATACTAGTCAAACACAGCCATTATAACAAGTAAGTTGATATACTAGTCAAACACAACCATTATAACAAGTAAGTTTATATACTAGTCAAACACAACCATCATAACGAGTACCTAAGTTGATATACTAGTCAAACACAACCATCATAACAGGAAAGTTCATATACTAGTCAAACACAACCATTATAACAAGTAAGATGATATATACTAGTCAAACACAACCATCATAACAAGTAAGTTGATATACTAG
>CM022881.1:968553-979531 GCA_012654025.1 Pachypsylla venusta
GAATAAGATAATATTTTGTAATTTGATATCTAATATTTTAGAATAAGATAATATATTTTGGAATATGTTATCTGATATTTTAGAGTAATTTAAAATTTTGGAAGATGATATCTAATATTTTAGAATAAGATAATATTTTGGAATAAGATATCTAATATTTTATAATAAGATAATATTTCAGAATATGATATCTCATATTTTATAATAAGATAACATTTTGGAATATGATATCAAATATTTTGGAATATGAAATCTAATATTTTATAATAAGATAATATTTTGGAATATGATATCAAATATTTTATAATAAGAATAACTTTTTAGAATATGATATCAAATATTTTAGAATAAGATATTATTTTGGAATATGATATCTAATATTTTATAATAAGATAATATTTTGGAATATGATATCAAATATTTTATAATAAGAAAATATTTTGGAATATGATATCTAATAGTTTATAATAAGATAATATTTTGGAATATGATAATATTTTAAAATATAATATCTGATATTTTAGAATAACATAATATTTCAAAATATGATATCTAAAATTTTAAAATAAGATAATATTTTAAAATATAATATCTTATATTTTAGAATAAGATCATATTTCGGAATATGAAAAATAAGAATATATATATAAAAAAAAGGGAGTCTTATTTGAAAATGGAAAGTTACACCCTGAATAACTAACTTTTGCACATAAATTCCATGAAATTTGTTTTTTCTCTAACTGAAACAGGGAGAAAATTAAGGTGCAGGGGTGAGCATAATTTTTGATCCACCCTGTATATGTAATTGACTATGACAAAAATGTTTGTGGTGCAATAAGACCCCAAATGAGACCTACATACCAAATTTCATCAAAATCGGTCAACTTTAAATGGGAAAAGTGCCCTGCACGGCGGATGGGGTGTGATGGTCTTTTATTCGGTTCTCAGATTCTACAGAACATGAGAAGTAAAATGTCAAATATTTTTTTTTTTTTTTTTTTTCTTCCTTGCAGCATTGCATCAATTCAACTGCCCTTTTAGGGACGAGAAGTATAACATTTATCACCTTGGAAATCAACCCGTATTTGTTGCACCCCCCCATCCAGTGGTACTCGAAAATTATACCCAACTTGATACCCTATTGTCTATATTTGAGAAGGCTATGCAGACTGTAGTTGAAACCACTGTTGATAACAGTGTGGATGAACTTTTTGAGTAAGTTAGTTCTACCTCCATGCAGGATTCAACATACTATGCAGACTGTAATTGAAACCAATGATGATATGGAAATCTAGTCGATACGTAATATTGTCAAATATCTTACACTTATAATTGTATATAAATGGAGTCCTTAATTAATACTGTCGAATATCTTACACTTATAATTGTATATAAATGGAGTCGATACGTAATATTGTCAAATATCTTACACTTATAATTGTATATAAATGGAGTCGATACGTAATATTGTCAAATATCTTACACCTATAATTGTATATAAATGGAGTCGTTAATTAATACTGTCGAATATCTTACACTTATAATTGTATATAAATAGAGTCGATACGTAATATTGTCAAATACCTTACACTTATAATTGTATATAAATGGAGTCGATACGTAATATTGTCAAATATCTTACAATTATAATTGTATATAAATGGAGTCGATACGTAATATTGTCAAATATCTTACACTTATAATTGTATATAAATGGAGTCAAATTGTAAGTTTGTCAAATATCTTACACTTATAATTGTATATAAATGGAGTCGATACGTAATATTGTCAAATATCTTACACTTGTAATTGTATATAAATGGAGTCGATACGTAATATTGTCAAATATCTTACACTTGTAATTGTATATAAATGGAGTCGATACTTAATATTGTTACATACAGGGCGCGTCAATTAGTTTTCCCACATTTCAAAAAATTGTGGGAAGGAGAGTGATAGTGGGACGAGGGTGGGGTTTGTGATATTCAACACGAAATGACATCTAGTTTTCATTTGTTGCAATGGTTTGTTCGAGCCAGCATCGTGAGTTCGTTGTCTAGTTTTTTTTTTTTTTATAAAAAGTGAGCAAATATAGCCACTCAGAGGGCGTTCCGCACAGGGTATGGTTTGCAATCCATGGATCCAGTCCTATTAGAAAAACAATTGTTTTTGAGTTGAGTTCACAACTTTAGGACCACATCATCAGCTTTAGGCTGTATGGGGCTACCCATACAGCCAATCGTTCTCGTGAGGTTTCGCAGGACATGTTCCCCGGTCGCCGGATTTGAATCCCTGTGACTTCTTCTTGTGGGGTTACCTCGAGGCTGAGGTCTTCAAACATCGCCCTGGGACCCTTGAAGAGTAAAAGTATGCAGTTCTGGAAGAAATCATGCAAATTGATGCGGGTATGCTGATGAGAGTCAATGAAAACTTCCGTGTAAGACTCCAAAAGTGCATCAACCGCCTAGGCCGTCTTTGGACGATTTTTTTTTAAAAAAAAAAAACACTACCGTTATTTATGACGAGGGTTCACTTACTTTTTCACTTCCGACTCGAGTTTCGTCTACTTCGTACACATCTTCTATGAAGTAGACGAAATTCGAGTCGGAAGTGAAAAAGTAAGTGAATCCTCGTCATAAATAACGCTAGTGTTTTTTAAAGTTACCAATAGGATATCTAATATAAATTTGTTAAATAATAATGAAATTATTTATAAAACATAAATGGAAAAAAACTAGAATACAAAGACTTACAGAATACCGAATAACTTTTCAAATATCTCATTTGGTATTTATGTGCTAGCTCTTTCAAATGTGGAAATACTAGTTGCCGCACCCTGTATCTTACACTTTTAACCTCTAAAAGCCCAGTGTCCAAAATTTTGGACATTCATTTTGTAGGCCTAAAAGCCCAAAACTGGAAGTTGAGGTTTTTTGTACCACGAACATTCGATTCATTTGTCCATTTTTCAATAATTACTAAGATTTTCTGAGGGTTAAAAAATGTTCCAAATTTTGCATTATTGCAACAACTCAAAATGTTTAATCTTACAAACCGCTCAGCAGCTCTGGGCTTCTAGGCCTACAAAATAATTGTCCAAAATTTTGGACACTGGGCCTTTAAGCCTACAAGACACAAAAAGTCTTTGGGCCTTTAGAGGATAAAGAACATGTTATAAACTAATGCTAACCACCTCCAATACCAATATTTCAGCTTTTACAATGTGTTCGTTAATTCTGGTTCCTTAATTGCTGAAAATGTCACTGAAGATGTATTCTGGACCGCACTCCAATCTTATGAACCCAGATATTTACATGACGCGTCCTCGTATGGACTAATCCTCAATACCATAGACCAAATCCTCCAGGACAATGATCCATTCATGTGGCACGTAGCCAGTCGATTCTATATTGTCACTGTCAATCCTTTTGTCACTGATGATTATATAAAACTTTTGAATTCCAGCACTCGTCTTCCATATGGGTTTTTCCACAGTCGTACAGCAGGTAGAGTGGAGTGCAGGATTGAACATTCATTTTTATGAATTAAAGTCAATATTGGAAAACTCCACTTGAGTGCGAGTTGGTGTGGTCACTACCACTTGAGTGTCTGATTATTTGTATTTTAAAAAAATGTTCTGACCGAAAAACTTTTTTTTTTTAATTTAGTTTAACACGTGAATGGTCCCCTTCCGCCGCAAAACACGATCGGTCTATTATACAGATTTTTTCTCACACCTGGTTTTACTGTGTTTTCCTTTCTTTTCGAAGAAAATAACTGAATTTTTTTTTTCAAAGAATTTGTTCAAAATATTCTTTGATCTATATTTGAAGCGATTTCAGCAAGTTTATTTTCCAATATTACTCAGTTCAATCCCTTTTTTTATTTTATGAAATGTTAGAAATGTACCTAAATAATTAATTATTTAGGTCGTTATTATGTTTACATTATTATGTAATTAAATAAATAACCACAAAAATAGACGAGAAATTTCAGGAATTTCGACGAAAAAATTACGACGCGACTCGTCGCCATGTGAGAAAAATTCTCACCGCGGTCCGCGTCTTCGGCTTTCCGAATGCCTCAGACAACTGAAATGCAATGTATGTCGGCAATTTTTTGTGAGCACAAAGTAAATCATATTTTGAACAGCTACTGAGAGACCCGACAAGTTGGAGCCAATAATTACCAATTTATTGCGTTTTTGCCGACAGGGTGAGAAAAATTCCCTATAGAGGACCACTCACGGGTTAATGTCTCTTTATTATCTATTGGTCATTCAAGACCGGGGTTTTACCCTCCATTCGTTGGAAACTTGAAAACCAGCTACCCACGATACGCGGTGTTCCCATGCAAGTGGTCACCCATCCAAGTACTGACAATGTCCGACGTTGCTGAACTTCATTGATCTGACGGGAACTGGTGTATTCAACGTGGTATGATCGTTGGCTAACCAAAAAAAAAAAAAAAAAAAAAAAAAAAAAAAAAAAAACATGTGTAATCTTAATATATAAATCAGAAATTTGTGTGTACCTATGTATGAGGGGTTGTCTGTTACAATATCACAGCTCAAACAGTAGCAGAAAGCGAAAAATTAATAGGAATGGACCCCCCAAAATTACGATCTACAATCCCAGGAAAATTATCAGAACTAAAATATGTCAAGCCGTTTTCGAATTTCGGCCACATTTATAATTTCCCCACCAAAATCGGACAGTCACGGGCTGATATATTAGATATCATATTCTAAGCGAGAAAATTTTAGGTGGCCCTTAAGTTCTTATTTTAGGACATTTTCTGCAAAGGAATGGCCAGCCATTCCAGAGTTACGAGTTCGAAACCGGGAACGGGTAAAATAAAATTTAGAAAATACTAAAAAATCAGAATGGCCGTGCCCCTAAGGCGCCTGGTGAAACGTTTGAATCTTGGTTTTTAAAGGTTGCAATATATAGGATGGACGCAAACCAATCCCCCCCCCCCAATTTCCATTGTGCTTGAAAATCAAAGATAGGAATTTAAGAATCTTAGAGAAGCACGGGCGAAACAGATAGTTTCGCTAGTTTGTAGTCAGAGTGACAACTCACATTTGAGTGGAGTTTTAGAATATGGCCCTTAGTTTTCTCTAATTCTAATTTACAATCAGTGTTTCCGTTTAAAGGGATATTTTAAATATTTTTAATTTTCGTCTACTGACTTTTTCAAATTAGATAATTATACCTAGGCAATTTCAAAAATATTTAAAATAATCTTCAAACAAAAACCTTATATAAAGTCATAAAAGACATTAAAACAAAAATTATTATTTAATTTCCTATCCCATATATTTTAAAACTCCACTTAAGTGTGAGGTGTTACTCAGACTAAAAATAAACATAGTGGCCACTCGTACTTTTAAAATTTCTGTTTTTATACATCTTTACACATATACAGTGTGTTCGAAAAGTCCCGGAACGGATTTTTTAATTTTTAACGGCTAAAGATAGAGACTTGATATTTTATATGTAGTTCTAGCACAGATTAATCTATTTTTTGGCGTAATTAAAATTTTTACAAGGTGTCTCAAAAGTGGGTAAACAGACAACAGCTTTCAATTTTTAAATTGAAACCCCTATTTTTTATTTCATATTCAAATTTTACGTCAAGTTCTACACACAATCGACTCCTCACTCGATACTTTGATCAAACAGATCTCCGATGAAACTCGCCCAATCATTGATTTTTCTTCGGATGTTTTTTCTGTCAAGTTTCTTGTGCTGAATCTCGTAGTTTTTACAAATGAAAAAATTCTTACTTTTTATGGACAGCTAATCCTCGATTCTTTATGTATCATACATAAAAATTCTTACATACTGCCTACCTCTGCTCATAGTTACAACACCAGAAAATCCAATCACTTGATATCCTCTCGAGTCAACTCTTTCGAGAAGACTTTCCTTGACATAGGTGTGAAAATTTACAACACTTTGGACGAAGACACCAAAACCTTACCGCTTATCAAATTTAAAAAGAAACTCAAAGAGACATTGCTAGCTCTAGCACCGTACACAATCAATGTCTCTATTACAGGATGATTATATATATATATATATACCTATATTTTTTTTTCTTTCTTTTTTTTAAAAAAAAAAAAAATAGACGTTTAAATATTTCCTGATGGGTGGTATCGATTCGTTATTGAGAGTTTGAATTTGGATGCTGGAGAGATTTTACTTAGATTTGGTGGACTTTTGGTTGCGTTCGGCATACTGTTGTCACGCCGTGTGTGTTGACTCCTCTAATAATAGGATCAACATTTGTGGTCTGGCAGTGGTCGGTTGGGTGCCTCCGAATATTACCTTTAGCTTTAAATCTCTTTGATATTTAGATTTGAATTTTTGGTGGACGAATCGGTATTGTCTAATGGAGTTTTTTTTTTCTCTCTCTCATTTTATTATTATATTGTGGGGATTATAATAATTATTAATTATATACGGAATATATAATTTTTAGGCTCTTCATCATTCCATCAATTTAAAATTTTCATCATATTGTTTTTCTCATATTTTATTCAATTGTAATGTGTCGCAAAAATTTAGCACACAATAATTATATACATACAATCATAGTACCATTGTTTTTTTATTTTTTACACTTTTTATAACCTAGGAGTGTAAAATTTCATTTTTGAAATTTTAACATCAACCAAAAATTAATTCCTACCCTCCTTAGGTATAAAAAGTGTAAAGACTGAAAAAAAAAACATAAAAAGAATGAATGACTGATTTGATTTATTACACTCTTGGTTTTATCACTTTTATTCCAAAGAAATGATTGGGCGGGTTTGATCGGAGATCTGTTTGATCAAAGTATCGAGTGAGGAGTCGATTGTGTGTAGAACTTGACGTAAAATTTGAATATGAAATAAAAAATAGGGGTTTTAATTTAAAAATCGAAAGTTGCCGTCTATTTACCCACTTTCGAGACACCCTGGAGAAATTTTAGTCACGCCAAAAATAGATTAATTTGTGTTAAAACAACATATAAAATTTCAAGTCTCTTTATTTAGGCGTTAAAAAGAAAAAAAATCCGTTCCGGGATTTTTCGAACACTCTGTATATATATATAAGGCAATGTCCTGAGGGACCGATCTACGTAGAGCCGAAACTATTAATGTTACAGACTTGAAATTTGGCAGGGACCTTCGTTGCACCATGTAAGTGTGTACTAAGAATTTTGTAAAATTTTAATTTTAAGGCTTAGACATTGCGAAAAGAAAGCAATCCCCATCAGAAATAAAATGGTGGGAGGGAAATAGTATGATACATGTATATACATATACATACAACAGCGTAGAACGGCCATGCCTCTAAGGCGCCAAGCTACAGCCCGTAGCGAAGCACGGGCGAAACAGCTTCATAAAAAACCTTTTTGAATTTTGTCTATCATCATAACTGTTCATTTTTAGGAGTTATCAATATTGTGGTCAACCATGAGCCAGCTACTATCATTTTGGATTTTCAAAGTGGTATATCGACACCCATTGTGTTTCGGCACTACCAAAGGAGTACAGGTAAGTTGATAAACTAGTTCAAACACAACCATCATAAGAAGTAAGTTGATAAACTAGTTCAAACACAACAATCATAACAAGTAAGTTTATAAACTAGTTCAAACACAACCATCATAACAAGTAAGTTGATATACTAGTCAAACACAACCATCATAAGAAGTAAGTTGATATACTAATCAAACACAACAATCATAACAAATAAGTTGATATACTAGTCAAACACAACCATCATAAGAAGTAAGTTGATATACTAGTCAAACACAACCATTATAACAAGTAAGTTGATATACTAGTCAAACACAACCATCATGACAAGTAAGTTGATATACTAGTCAAACACAACAATCATAACAAGTAAGTTGATATACTAGTTCAAACACAACCATCATAACAAGTAAATTGATATACTAGTTCAAACACAACCATCATAACAAGTAAGTTGATATACTAGTTCAAACACAACCATCATATCAAGTAAGTTGATGTACTAGTCAAACACAACCATCATAACAAGTAAGTTGATAAACTAGTCAAATATAACCATTATAACAAGTAAGTTGATATACTAGTTCAAACACAACCATCATAACAAGTAGGTTGATATACTAGTCATTCAAAACCTTCATAACTTTGACAATGACGTCACTGCTAAGATAAGAACAGGTTTTATGCTGTGTACTTGACGTTTATTAACATTCAGAACGAGGAAAAAATGTATGAGTTGAAATCGCTAGACACTTTTGAAGTGAATTAGGTTCTTAGCTTTCGCTCCGAGAATTTGAATGTACAGTGCTGAATCCTACAGACTATTTGGGGGAAAACATCAACCGTTAATAATAATTATTTGGCTAGCTAAACCAAACGCTATTCCTGATTACAAGCGTCGAAATGAAACAATAAAAATATTTAAACTCAAAGATCAAAATAAATGAGCAACGCACGGAGGAGAGTCCAAAGATCTTTTCACGAACCCAGCACTGATTTTTTTTCTATTAAAAATATAAACAAAAATGGGAGACTGATGGCGGTAACTTTCCAATTTTTTGAAAATTCAAATCGATTTTTAAGTGGCGATAAAAACATTTAAAAAAATAATTAAAACACAATAATTAGATATAAACCATCACAATTGCATACGGAAAAATAATATTTAAGTAAGTAAAACACGAAAAAAAAATTAAAACTGTGTCCATCGAGGAAAAAAATAATGTCCGCCATTCCAAAGAGATGTTAAGACCCTAATTTTACAAAAAGTGGCTAACGATTTTTTTACAGAGCTTATATCATACATTCCTTCCTGGTAATATTTTTTTTTTTAAGGCGTCTCCGTGGCAGAGTGCGCATCACACTTGGCTTGCGCCAAGTAGGTTCCGGGTTCGATTCCTGGAAGGGAGGAAAATTTGTTAAAGATTTTTTCAAATTTTCTACTTGGTCTGGTTGCGTTTGAGGGTAACTCAATCTCCTGAGTACAATTGAGTAGCTATGGTAATAGCAACAAGTAGTAGCATTATAAGGAAATTGTTAAAGTGGAGCTTAGGTTTAGTGATATTGGAGTGATTGTTGAGAATACCTTGTAATGCTATGATGCCCACTAAAATTGTGATATAATAACAAAAAGAAATATAATATATAGGGTGTTCCAAAAGTCCGAGACCACCTGAATATTTTTTGAACAGCTTTATGTAAAATTTTGAAATTTAGCATGGTATTATACCCCAAATTTAACAACCTGATGGTGTGACCAAGTTTTCAGGGACGGGTCCCATGTGGCCCCCAGGGGGTCCAAATTTTGTTTTTTAAATACGAACTGGGGGTTCCTCTTGTGATACATTTTCAGGAAAAAATAGAATTAGAAGTATTTTGCAAAAAAATTTACACGTCTAGTGTGTTTGGTTTCAAAATGGCGGCCATTTGAATTTTCCAAGATATGACTTCCAAGATTGTCTAAAACTAGGCAAATTTTTTGCAATGGTATACTGAATGATTGCAAAGGACACCAATGTTGAAGAACCTGCTTTTTAGACATAATTCGCCTAGTTTTAGACACCTTGCCTACTGGAAGTCATATCTTGGAAATTTCAAATGGCCGCAATTTGGAAACCAAACACACTAGACGTGTAATTTTTTGCAAAGTATTTTTAATTCTATTGTCTTTCTGAAAATGTATCACAAGATGGCGGTTCGTATTTAAGAAATGAAAGTTCGACCCCCTGGGGGCCACATGCGACCAGCCCCTGGAAAATTGATCACACCATCTGGTGGTTTAATTTGGGGTATAATACCATGCAAAATTTCAAAATTCTACATAAAGCTGTTTAAAAGATATTCAGACGGTCTCGGACTTTTGGGACACCCTGTATATTTTAAGATTTAACTCTCCAGTGAACATTGGCTAACCGTTGCGTCGTTGAAATTGTTGAATCGCTTAATAAGCACCGCATTGATCTATTGCATCTTACTTTTATTTCAGTTAAGGTTACACCAACCGGAATCCGTTTAAAATTCTCAGGGATACCAAACACGAATGGAAAATACATCGTCTCAGAGGTAACCAGCGCTGAATCTAGACCAAGAAAAATGTTATATTATATTGAAATGTCTTACTGCTCGTTTGTAAGGGTAACAACGAAGTTTAGATTGCTGGAACCTTTAAGACTATTGGTTAGTGGTTATGCAAATGGATTAGCTAAAGCTGCAGTTAGAATACAATTTAACGATGCTGTACGAGTACATCCACTAATGACTCATTTGACACTGAGCACGTACACTGAAAATAACTTAATAGACAAGGAAGAAATAGTCAACTTTGGAATTATAGCGGATCTTCCGAACACAGTTAGTACTTCTTCTTCTTCTTCTTTAACCCTAGGATTGCCAAGATCCATTCAATTACGTGCATTGTCAAGGGGGGAAGTAATCGCCAACAAAAAAAAAAAGAAAAANAAAAAAAAAAAAAAATAAAGGAAAAAATGATTTTTTTTATTACAATAAGTCGCTATTTATTGATTAAAAACTAAAAAAATATAAACTAAATCAATTATTATCTTACATAAAAATAAAATTAAATCCCAGGAATAAAATAATGTAAATGAAAATAAAAAAAAAATCGCTAGACCCTAGGAAATCTATTCTGAACCAGAACTTTGTCCTTCCTGACATCCCACACAGACAAATGTCTTTTGACAGTGTTAACACACACTTATTTCTTGTATGTGATACATAATTAGATATTTTAGACTCTTTAGACAATTTATGGTAGGTTTAGACAATCAATGTGTTGGTTACATGCATTGCCAAAAAGTGCCCGCGCCAAAGTTTGGCTTCAATATCATCCCTTAGAAGGCTTAGAACATACATATTTTTATATACTATGATGGAAAATATTGTTTGTGACAATTATTATAGGTCTTATTAAAATAAGTATCATAA
>CM022881.1:982845-1002763 GCA_012654025.1 Pachypsylla venusta
TCCAGTCCAAAGTTTACATTAAGGAAGACAAAGTTTAGTTTGATTTTCGGTATTGTTCCAATAAAACTACTCCAGTCCAAAGTTTACATTAAGGAAGACAAAGTTTAGTTTGATTTTCGGTATTGTTCCAATAAAACTACTCCAGTCCAAAGTTTACATTAAGGAAGACAAAGTTTAGTTTGATTTTCGGTATTGTTCCAATAAAACTACTCCAGTCCAAAGTTTTATCATACGAGGTGCGCCAGAACAACCTGTAGAGTTTTAATTGTTCACTTTCTTGCCAACAGAAGGGGAATAAGCTACAATGAAATCATGGACTAGTTTTCTAAACGAAATAACATTCACCATTAATGCACTGGTTATACATTTAAATGAAGCCTATGTATAGATAGACAAAGTACTGTTAGGACACATAAAAACTTCACAGCTGTGCGCACGACATGCAATACAACAGAGTCCCTGCCGAATTACAAATATGTTCCACAAATGATTCATATGTTCAATAAATCATACATCCAAATAATTACCCATTTCTTTTCATATGTTCAATAAATCATACATCAAAATAATTCCCCATTTCTTTTCATATGTTCAATAAATCATACATCAAAATAATTACCCATTTCTTTTCATAGGTTCAATAAATCATACATCCAAATAATTCCCCATTTCTTTTCATAGGTTCAATAAATCATACATCAAAATAATTCCCCATTTCTTTTCATAGGTTCAATAAATTATACATCAAAATAATTACCCATTTCTTTTCATATGTTCAATAAATCATACATCAAAATAATTCCCCATTTCTTTTCATAGGTTCAATATTATAAATCATACATCAAAATAATTCCCCATTTCTTTTCATAGGTTCAATAAATCATACATCAAAATAATTCCCCATTTCTTTTCATATGTTCAATAAATTATACATCAAAATAATTCCCCATTTCCTTTCTTTCAAATAAAACAAAAATTGTTGTTCTATCTCATCTATTTCGTGTATACCATCATTTTTAATATCATCAATTTTGTCTGGCGCACTCTGTAGTTAAAATGTCTTTTTTTCTAATGAAGTTTGACAATTACTATATCTTCATTTGACTAAAAAACTTGACTTCTTTTAGTCCAGTGAAGATATAGTAATTTTCAACCTTCATTTTGGTTTTACTTGACATAGTAGGTATTCCAATTTAAGCAACTTGTCTTTTTTTTTTCTTTCAGGCCTCTGAAGTTCAATCTTTGTTTATCGACATCGCTATGAGATTCCAATATACTCTTGAGAAATTGGCGACAAAACTCTATGGCTATCTATATATATTTTATGGGCAAAACTTCCTTGAACATTACTCCAGTCTGATTGGAAATCCGAGTCGTCTTTTGCAGATGCTCAGTTAAATGATCGAATAATTTTGTACAAAAAAACTCTGCTAATGTGACACCTGGGTTTATTATTTTTCTGTCAAAAAATAATACATTTTTTTGGGGGGGGTACCCCCCAAACATTTTTTTTGTAGGTACCCCCCAAAAAAATTTGAGGTGGGTTATCGTGATGATTCCAAATCTGGGGCGTAATTAGACCCTAAATTTGACATACACACGTTCTTACCATTCTCCTTTTAGACAGCGATACTGAAAACCGCTAAAAAGTGGCAAAAATCGCCAAGGGTGTATTCGATTGCACCCAAATTATAGCCCAGATGGGACATATATACCAAATTTCATCCAAATCGGCCAACTCTAAGTGGCAAAAGTGCCCATCACGGCGGACAACGGATTTTTTTTTTTATTCGATTTTTAGATTCTACGGACCTTGAAACGTATAATATCAAATTTTGAGGGGAAGTAATTTTTCTTTTTCCGTGACGATTCCAAAGGTTCATTATTGAAAATAATAAACCAAAAAGTTTAGTGTTCATTTTCATAATTAATAAAATCAAGTCTTTTTTGAAATCTTAAAATGTTATTTTTTTCTTCACTCCACTGGGGAGGGGGGGGGGGTGAGGGCTGGTCGAAACCAAACGTAAGAAAGTAGTGGCTGTTTCACTTTATATATAATTAGGTCACCTCTATACACAGGGCCCAATTAACAATAGTAGCACTTGTAGCACGCCGGCCCCGCACTTTAGAGGACCCCGCGCATTGACAACTTACACTAGATATTTCGACATTTCTGGGTTGACAATTGAAAAAAACATATCATTTTGACGGGGCCCCCCAACTCTTCAAAGTATGTAGTAAAATCTAATTTAGGAAAGTACAAGTAGGTACCTACTACCTAGGAACTTAATAAAGAAACGAGTATTGCAACATAAGCAAATTGTTTGATTTTAGCATGAGCGGTAACCACTGTTTTATCTTGATCGATGTTGGTATACGCAAAATTTAATTTCACTTTTCTCTACGAGCTGTAGGTACTAGACCAAAAGGCCAAAAGATAATCAATATTTGTACTGTCTCCAAAAAGTTGACTACTTAGACGGCGCCGGCAGGGGGTGGAGGGGGCCCCGCTCTGTCAAAGTGCTACGGGCCCCGTGGAAGGTTAATCCGGCCCTGTCTATACATATAATTTTGAAGAAAACAACAACGCATCAACAACTGCAACATCATTAACAACAAAAACAATAACAATCATTTCTATAATTTTCTTATATTCGGGGGGTTTGCAAATTACATATTAAAAGATATAAGGATAATGTTTACATATATATTTACCGTCACCTAATGAAGCCGGCTTACATTATAGGTGACGGTACAGTTCATTCTTGTTTATTCATTGTACACCATAATTTCTTGATCTTTTGCACACGTTTCAGACATAGGCGGTTTTAGAAGGGGATCTTCTGAGCTTAAGTCCTACCCTAGATTCTTTCCGGTCTTACACTAGATAGAATGGGTGCTTGTACTTATCTACGCGCGTTTAATAATATTAAAAAAAAAAAATACTATCCAGCCCGGGAGTAAACTCAGAACATACCAACTATGAAACAGAGGCCTTGCCACTGAACCACGATGGTGTATGGATATAGAATGAGAAAATAAAATATTTAAATTTGACTCTTATCATTTTTTCATAACTAACTCCATCTTCATAATTTTTTCATAACTACCTTCATCTGTGTTAATTTTGTGTTACACTGATGCGGTGATAATTTTTTGTTACAGGTACGCGCGCATCTAGAAATTTCACTTTCATTATTTTTTCATAACGCTCCTAAAGAAGTATAACTTCAAAAATCAAGCACCCCCCCCCCCCAATTTAGGCTAGAATCACCTATGGTTTCAACAATATCACAACAATATACAATCATTCTTAACTATGTTCATAAAGAATGAACCAGCCAGCGCAATGTTATTGAAGGCCTAATAAGGTGAATAGAACACACAATTTACAACACAAAATATAATAGACAGTACGTTTTCGTTCAGATAGAAAGTAAATAAATCAGCGAAACAAGTGCACCATTTTCGTAAAGACTTTTACGGTATGGATGGAAATCTTGTTTTATCTCATTGCACCTGTGGCACACTAGGAACAGGTAATAAGGAAGGTAGATCTGTCAACCAAGCCAATCGTCTTCTGAGTTCTCGCCTTTGAATATACAGAGTGTCCATAAAGTCTCACCCCACCCCCCGTATCTAGAGAACGGCTGAAAATATATAAAAAGCAAAACCAACGTATCACTTAAATTTTAGGGGAATGGGATTAATTTTAGACTAAAAAAAATTTGGCCTCGGCCTGTCGTTTATGCTGGGCACCGACTGGCTTCAAAATCTTAAATAAGAAGGTATATCAAGTGACACCTTATTTTAAAGGTCTCTTTAATACAAGTTCATTACAGAAAACCAGAGCTCTCTAGGATCTACCGTTCACGAATTACAGGGTGGAACATGTGACATGGACCCTTTGCGGCCGCACCGAAATGGTAGGTAAAAATGCCTAGAAATAAGTTTTTATGATAAAAAATTAGTGACGCTCACTAATTTTTTTAGAAAAACGGAGAAAAAGGGATCAGAAAACTTAAAAACCACGTTGGTTTTGTGACTCACTCATCAAAATTCAAAAACACTTCCAGAAGAGCTGGAAAACTGAAATTTAGTATGGAGGGGTATTTTGACTTAGAAACACCAGAAAAATTATGAGAACACTCAAATTTTTCGGAGAAAAAAGAGATTTCGTAAGAGATTGGATTTATAACTTTAGAGCAATTTCGGAATAGGTAGAAACTAACAATTTGGTATGAAGGGGTAATTCAACTTAAAAACACCAGGAAAATTATGAAAAAAACCAAATTGTTTTTCTTTCCAGAAAAAAAAGAGATTTCATAAGGGCTGGGATTTATAGCTTTAGAGCATTTTTCGAATAGGTAGAAAATTAATATTTGGTATGAAAGGTGTTTCGACTTAAAAACACCAGGGAATTTATGAGAACACAAAAATTGTTTTTCTTTCCGGAGAAAAAAGGGATTTCATATGAGATGGGATTTATACTACGTAGAAACCTAAAATTTTGTATGAAGGTGTAATTTAACTTAAAAAAACACCTGGAATATTATGAAAACACCCAAATTTTGTTTCGTTCCAGTGACAAAAGAGAATTCATAAGAGATTGGATTTGTAACATTTGAGCTCTTGCGGAATAGGTAGAAACCTAAATTGCATTAACATGGTGGCAACGATATAATCATATTTTCTTTTGACTTTATGAATTAGTCGATATGTTTTAAAAAATATTTATTCTTGGTAATGGTTCAAAATACACAGATTCAGTGGCAACTCTTTTTCTGGGCAATATAACGTAATATCAATTTCGTGTTCCTTCTCTTTGTTATCCACGAACGCAATATAAGACGCGCGTGACGCTATTTCCAAAAAATAAAAGAGGTGAACAAAAAAAATCAAATAAGACGAAAATAATTTGCCATCCAGAAGTCAATCGAAACGGTTGCTCCTTACTCCGATTAAACAGTGGCAGAGAACAGTTATGGGAGGCAATAATGAAGATGTTCAGAATTGTTCAACTGCACAAGTCGTCCCCGAGCAAAAAAGTCACCAACAAAAACTTCGTGACCCAAATAAAAAAGAAACCAAGTTAATGAAGCCGGTAGGTATTAAATTTGCTGAGCTCGGGTTTAAAAGTTCATTTTAAAAGGTGAGAATACAACAGAAGGGGAGCTACCAATTTGGCTGAAGTGGTAAACATCAAACTATAAAGTAGTGATTACTGAAAGCTCTAGAACCCAAACTCAAATAGTAGTTCTAAAGGAATATTGAGATCTCACAAAAAACAAAAATGTAAAAGAGGCCAAGTTCCAATGCCCAAAAAGTTCTGCCTTTAAAAGAACTGAGATCGAAAATGAGGCCAAGCTTTTCTATTAATGACCAGAAATAAATGTATCTAAAATTATATACCCAGCTTGTTTTTAAGTAAACGCAAATAAAAGCATGTATCTAATGATCTAAAATATATCGGATGTCCAACTATCAAAAAAATCCAAATTTTACGACGGGAATATTTATGTTCATTTCAAAATATTAGTGAAAAAGTTCACATTAACTGGGCAAGATTCGTGGCTTGAGTTATTTCCAAACGCACACAACAACTTGCCCAAGTAAATGTGAACGTTTTCACTAATTTTTTGAAAAAAACATAAATATTCCCGTTGAATTTTTTTTATTTTTTTGATAGTTCATCCGATATTTTAGATCATTAGATACATGCATTTATTTGCGTTTATTTGGAAACAAGCTGGGTATATAATTTTAGATACATTTATTTCTGGCCATTAATAGTAAAGCTTGGCCTCATTTTTAGATCTCAGTACTTTTAAAGGCAGAACTTTTTGGGCATTGGAACTTGGCCTCTTTTAGATTTTTGTTTTTTTGTGAGATTATTTACTACAGATTTTTGAAGATATTTTAATTTTTGGACAGCTACCATGCGATCAAATTATTATTATTATTACATTCGTCATTTGATATTTTTTAATTTAGGTGTTTTCGACATTTTTTTATTTAATTTTCGTCATTTGTTATTGACATTTTTTAATTTAGGTGTTTTTGGCAATTCAGTTGTTTCACTGTTTTTTATTTCATTTTCGTCTTTTGTCAGTGCCGGCTCCAATAATATCAGTGCCCTGTTCGAAAAGTGAAAAATACGCCCCTCACCCCACTACTTTATCGATATTGAATAAAAAAAAAAAAATCTATTATTACTACGACTCCAAAAAATTTATCAGAACTCAGAATTTTCAGTTACGGCAGATTTTCCGATTTTTGAAAAAAAGCAGTAAGCCACCGTCCAATATTTCTAATTTTGTCGCGACAACATATCAACTGAAAGCGAGAAAGTTTTACGTGACCTTTTAGTCCTTAATTTAAGGCCATTACAATTTCTTATGGATATGGAAACTATAAAAAGTTGTCTGATGTTCACACCAGAATTTTTTTTTTTTTTTTTTCACTTTAAAAACACTTGTTAGCATCGAAGTGCCAAATATTATGCTAATTTACTTGTTATGATAAACCTACCATTTGTTGACGGTCCAGTAGAGCACCGATTGTCCCAATGGCGCGCTCATCCAATTCGATAATAGCTAAACTAAAAGCGCAATAATAGAGGTTTGCTGAAATGAACAAAAATGTTCCACTTTTTCTATGTTTTTTCTCCTTTCTTAACCCTAGCATTGCCAGGGGGGGTGGGGGGTACTAAGTACCCGCGTTTTAGCAAAAAGCTTATAGTAATCAATTTATGAGACTTATTTTAATGAGACCTTTAATAATTGTCACAAACAATATTTTCCATGATAGTATATAAAAATATGTATGTTATAAGCCTTCTAAGGAATGATATTGAAGCCAAACTTTGGGCGCGGGTACTTTATACCAGGCATGTAACCAATACATTGATTGTCTAAAGCTACAATTAAAAGCTACCATAAATTGTCTAAAGTGTCTAAGTATGTACCACCTGTAAGAAATAAACACTGTCAAAAGACATTTGTCTGTGTGGGGTGTCAGGAAGGACAAAGTTCTGGTTCAGAATAGATTATTTTATTCCTGGGATTTAATTTTATTTTTATGTAAGATAATAATTGATTTAGTTTATATTTTTTTTAGTTTTTAATAAAGTAATAGCGACTTATTGTAATAAAATATCAGTTTATCCTTTATTTTGTTTGCGGGTACTTTGTACCTCCCTCCCTCTGGGCAATGCACGTAATTGAATAGAGCTTGGCAATCCTAGGGTTAATTTTATAAATCCAGACCAACTTTGTAAACTTCATACCACGGTAATTAGTTCTCCCACTTTTCAAAAAATCGTGGGAGGGGGAGTGATAGTGGGAGGAGCGTGGGTTTTGTGACATTCAACACGAAATGACATCTAGTTTTTAGGTGTCACAATGGTTTGGTCGCGAGAGCATCGTAGTTCGTTGTCAAGGTGTTTTTTTTTTAAAGTGAATCCATTATAGCCACTCAGATCGGGTTTCGCATAAGCTATGTTTTGCACTCCACAGATCCAGTTCCTGATCGAAAAACAATTTTGAGTTGGGTTCACAACTTTAGGACTACATCACCAGCTTTATGCTTTATTGGGTTAGGGCCCATACAGCCAATTGTTCTCGTAAGATTCTGCAGGACATGTTCCCAGGTCACGTGATCTCCTTATAGCATGACATTTCGTGGGCCCCTCGCTCGCCGGATTAGAGTCTCTGTGACTTCTTCCTGTGGGGTTACCCCAAGGGTGAGGTCTTCAAACATAGCATTAGGGCCCTTGAAGAGTTAAAGGAGGCAATTCTTGAAGAAATCATCTAAATTGATGGTGGTAAGCTGAGGAGAGTCATGGCAAACTTCCGCGAAAGACTCCAAATGTGCATCACTCGCCAAGGCCGTCATTTGGACGGCATTATTTACAAAACATAGATGAAAAAAAAAAAAAAAACTAGAATACACAAGCTTTCAGAATACCGAATATTTTTTTCAAACATCTCATTTCGTTTTTATTTAGCAGTTCTTCCAAATGTAGGGGAACTAATTGCCACACCCTATATTTTGACTAATCTAGGCGCTTGGCAATGTGCCAGGCCATGTCCGGCCTGACGCACGCAGTGTGTATATTTAGACGAAGGGCTTCGTACTGTTTTCCCTACCCTCCTAACTTTGCTTCTGATAATAACTTGAAATTGGGAATATAACATAAGTACCTCTATGAAATGTCATAGGATTACAAAAATCTCTCTACATGACCCCCCCCCACGAAAAACCGTACTTTTCGCCATTAGGCCCTCCCGCATCCAAAAAGTTAGAATCTTTTACTTGTATAGTATTGGGCGTATGGGCGTAATAGTCATAATGTTCCAACCGACCAGGACAGTATCCCCCCCAAATTTTTGAAAAGGTTTAATTTTTCATATACCTACCAAACCTCTATATGGTAAAACTCCCACTACATGACCCCCCCCCCCCGAAAAACCGTCCTTTTCCCTCATTAACATAAACAATAACATTAAGAACAACAACATTATCAACAACATCAACGTTATCAACAACATCAAGAATCAAGAACAACAACATCAACATTATCAACAACATCAAGAATCAAGAACAACAACATCAACATTATCAACAACTACAATAACAATAACATCAAGCAACAAGAACAACAACATCAACATTATCAACAACAACTACAATAAAAACAACATCAACATTATCAACAACATCAACATTATCAACAACATCAAGAACAACAACATCAAAATTATCAACAACAACTACAAAAACAACAACATCAACATTATCAACAACAAGTATCAACAACATCGAGAACAACAACACCAACATTATCAACAACAACAACTACAATAACAACAACATCAACATTATCAACAACATCAAAAATCGAGAACAACAACATCAACATTATCAACAACTACAATAACAACAACATCAACATTATCAACAACATCAAGAATCAAGAACAACAACATCAACATTATCAACAACAACAACTACAATAACAACAACATCAAAATTATCAACAACATCGAGAACAACAACACCAACATTATCAACAACAACAACTACAATAACAACAACATCAACAACATCAAAAATCGAGAACAACAACATCAACATTATCAACAACTACAATAACAACAACATCAACATTATCAACAACATTAAGAATCAAGAACAACAACATCAACATTATCAACAACTACAATAACAACATTATCAACAACATCAAGAATCATCAAGAAAAACAACATCAACATTATCAACAATAACAAAAACAACTACAACAATAATTTCTATATTTTTATTTTCGTGGGTGAGGCCTCTCAACGCCGCCTCGTGTGATATTTTTTTAAATAAAAATTGATGTTGTATCACGGCCTTATTTAGTGGTTCTACCTTAAGTTTAGTATACAACCACGGCTATATTTGATGGTTCTACCTTAAGTTTAGTATACAACCACGGCTATATTTGATGGTTCTACTTTAAGTTTAGTATACAACCACGGCTATATTTGATGGTTCTACCTTAAGTTTAGTATACAACCACGGCTATATTTGATGGTTCTACCTTAAGATTAGTATACAACCACGGCTATATTTGATGGTTCTACCTTAAGTTTAGAATACAACCACGGCTATATTTGATGGTTCTACCTTAAGTTTAGTATACAACCACGGCTATGTTCGATGGTTCTACCTTAAGTTTAGTATACAACCACGGCTATATTTGATAGTTCTACCTTAAGTTTAGTATACAACCACGTCTATATTTGATGGTTCTACCTTAAGTTTAGTATACAACCACGGCTATATTTGATGGTTCTACCTTAAGTTTAGTATACAACCACGGCCATATTTGATGGTTCTACCTTAAGTTTAGTATACAACCACGGCTATATTTGGTGGTTCTACGTTAAGTTTAGTATAAAACCAGGGCTATATTTGGTGGTTCTACCTTAAGTTTAGTATACAACCACGGATATATTTAGTGGTTCTACCTTAAGTTTAGTATACAACCACGGCTATGTTTAGTGGTTCTACGTTAAGTTTAGTATACAACCACGGCTATGTTTAGTGGTTCTACGTTAAGTTTAGTATACAACCACGGCTGTTTAGTGGTTCTACGTTAAGTTTAGTATACAACCACGGCAATATTTAGTGATTCTACGTTAAGTTTAGTATACAATCACGGCTGTTTAGTGGTTCTACGTTAAGTTTAGTATACAACCACGCCTATATTTAGTGATTCTACGTTAAGTTTAGTATACAACCACGGCTCTGTTTAGTGGTTCTACGTTAAGTTTAGTATACAACCACGGCTATATTTAGTGGTTCCACCTTAAGTTTAGTATATAACCACGGCTATATTTCGTGGTTCTACCTTAAGTTTAGTATACAACCACGGCTATGTTTAGTGGTTCTACGTTAAGTTTAGTATACAACCACGGATGTTTAGTGGTTCTACGTTAAGTTTAGTATACAACCACGGCTATATTTAGTGATTCTACGTTAAGTTTAGTATACAATCACGGCTGTTTAGTGGTTCTACGTTAGGTTTAGTATACAACCACGCCTATATTTAGTGATTCTACGTTAAGTTTAGTATACAACCACGGCTGTTTAGTGGTTCTACGTTAAGTTTAGTATACAACCACGGCCATATTTAGTGGTTCTACGTTAAGTTTAGTATACAACCACGGCTATGTTTAGTGGTTCTACGTTAAGTTTAGTATACAACCACGGCTATGTTTAGTGGTTCTACGTTAAGTTTAGTATACAGCCACGGCTATGTTTAGTGGTTCTACGTTAAGTTTAGTATACAACCACGGCTATGTTTAGTGGTTCTACGTTAAGTTTAGTATACAACCGCGGCTATGTTTAGTGGTTCTACGTTAAGTTTAGTATACAACCACGGCTATGTTTAGTGGTTCTACGTTAAGTTTGGTATACAACCACGGCTATGTTTAGTGGTTCTACGTTAAGTTTAGTATACAACCACGGCTATGTTTAGTGGTTTAGTGGTTCTACCTTAAGTTTAGTATGCAACCACGGCTATGTTTAGTGGTTCTACGTTAAGTCTAGTATACAACCACGGCTATGTTTAGTGGTTCTACCTTAAGTTTAGTATACAACCACGGCTATATTTAGTGGTTCTACGTTAAGTTTGGTATACAACCACGGCTATGTTTAGTGGTTCTACCTTAAGTTTAATGTTCTCCTATTTAGCTGAACACAAATTATTCTATTTAATTTTTGTTAGAATATTATCAGAATTTGGTGACCATTTATAACTTTTGTTGCCATATCCATTGCCATGAATTTGCTGATCAGCTCAACATTTTGTGTAATCCTTTTCCTGACTTTTCAAAATAAAATGTGTAAGTAATACAGATAAATATGTTAATGACGCACACTAGGAAGATTTTCTGTGTACGGACCAACCAGGAAAAAAAAAAAAAAAATCAAGTTCTTATAATGCGCATACAATGATCGAAACCAATATTACATTTCGTACGTCGAGCGGGTATATACGTCAATATAGCTTCCTCACCGTTTCACCTGTGTAGAACAAACTACTTAAAATAATTTAGTGGAATTCACAGGTAGGTAGATATTAAAATCTTTGAATAATATGTTAATTAGAAGTGTTAAGAAATATTAACTTTTAAATAAATTAAAACAAAACACTAAAAACACTATACAGGGTGTCCCAGTTAAGGAGGCCAATAATTAATGTGCTGATTCTAGATGCCAATACCTACCAAAAATGCCCTCTTTTTAATAAAAGCTTTGTTTTTGAGTTATTCGCATTTTTCATCTTTTTTTACACGTGTACGCCTGACGTCACAAATATCTCCATAACTTTCTTGGACATATTTATTTTGAAAATTTGAAGATATTTTTGGAACACGTGGAAAATTTCTGTTCAGATAAAATTACTTTCATGACCAGACACTTTGACTTAGTGCCTCGTTTATGAGCTAACTTGATTTTTTTTTTTTTTTTTTTATTTNTTTTTTTTTTTTTTTTTTGATATAGCAACCGTGGGATTCTCCCACGGTTGCTCAACATTATTTTTTTGGTACAAAAACGGAAAAAATATCCTGATGTTAATAAGGTTTCAACGGTATATCACTTGCATGTAATTCAGTTCAATACCACGGACGAAATTTAAATCAGTTGGTTGAAATTGAAATCAACCTTGGCGACTGTCTGCCACTTTCTAGCGGGTTGCGCGAATCCTGCTTAATGAATCTTTATTATTTGATGCAGGTGACTGCAGAGAGTATGCATTTGGATGTCACTTTTTAATCTTTATTATTTGATCCAGGTGACTACAGAGAGTATTCATTTTGATGTTACTTTTTAATCTTTATTATTTGATGCAGGTGACTGCGGAGAGTATGCATTTGGATGTCACTTTTTAATCTTTATTATTTGATCCAGGTGACTACAGAGAGTATTCATTTTGATGTTACTTTTTAATCTTTATTATTTGATGCAGGTGACTGCGGAGAGTATGCATTTGGATGTCACTTTTTAATCTTTATTATTTGATCCAGGTGACTACAGAGAGTATTCATTTTGATGTTACTTTTTAATCTTTATTATTTGATGCAGGTGACTGCGGAGAGTATGCATTTGGATGTCACTTTTTAATCTTTATTATTTGATCCAGGTGACTACAGAGAGTATTCATTTTGATGTTACTTTTTAATCTTTATTATTTGATGCAGGTGACTGCGGAGAGTATGCATTTGGATGTCACTTTTTAATCTTTATTATTTGATCCAGGTGACTACAGAGAGTATTCATTTTGATGTTACTTTTTAATCTTTATTATTTGATGCAGGTGACTGCGGAGAGTATGCATTTGGATGTCACTTTTTAATCTTTATTATTTGATCCAGGTGACTACAGAGAGTATTCATTTTGATGTTACTTTTTAATCTTTATTATTTGATGCAGGTGACTGCGGAGAGTATGCATTTGGATGTCACTTTTTAATCTTTATTATTTGATCCAGGTGACTACAGAGAGTATTCATTTTGATGTTACTTTTTAATCTTTATTATTTGATGCAGGTGACTGCGGAGAGTATGCATTTGGATGTCACTTTTTAATCTTTATTATTTGATCCAGGTGACTACAGAGAGTATTCATTTTGATGTTACTTTTTAATCTTTATTATTTGATGCAGGTGACTGCGGAGAGTATGCATTTGGATGTCACTTTTTAATCTTTATTATTTGATCCAGGTGACTACAGAGAGTATTCATTTTGATGTTACTTTTTAATCTTTATTATTTGATGCAGGTGACTGCGGAGAGTATGCATTTGGATGTCACTTTTTAATCTTTATTATTTGATCCAGGTGACTACAGAGAGTATTCATTTTGATGTTACTTTTTAATCTTTATTATTTGATGCAGGTGACTGCGGAGAGTATGCATTTGGATGTCACTTTTTAATCTTTATTATTTGATCCAGGTGACTACAGAGAGTATTCATTTTGATGTTACTTTTTAATCTTTATTATTTGATGCAGGTGACTGCGGAGAGTATGCATTTGGATGTCACTTTTTAATCTTTATTATTTGATCCAGGTGACTACAGAGAGTATTCATTTTGATGTTACTTTTTAATCTTTATTATTTGATGCAGGTGACTGCGGAGAGTATGCATTTGGATGTCACTTTTTAATCTTTATTATTTGATCCAGGTGACTACAGAGAGTATTCATTTTGATGTTACTTTTTAATCTTTATTATTTGATGCAGGTGACTGCGGAGAGTATGCATTTGGATGTCACTTTTTAATCTTTATTATTTGATCCAGGTGACTACAGAGAGTATTCATTTTGATGTTACTTTTTAATCTTTATTATTTGATGCAGGTGACTGCGGAGAGTATGCATTTGGATGTCACTTTTTAATCTTTATTATTTGATCCAGGTGACTACAGAGAGTATTCATTTTGATGTTACTTTTTAATCTTTATTATTTGATGCAGGTGACTGCGGAGAGTATGCATTTGGATGTCACTTTTTAATCTTTATTATTTGATCCAGGTGACTACAGAGAGTATTCATTTTGATGTTACTTTTTAATCTTTATTATTTGATGCAGGTGACTGCGGAGAGTATGCATTTGGATGTCACTTTTTAATCTTTATTATTTGATCCAGGTGACTACAGAGAGTATTCATTTTGATGTTACTTTTTAATCTTTATTATTTGATGCAGGTGACTGCGGAGAGTATGCATTTGGATGTCACTTTTTAATCTTTATTATTTGATCCAGGTGACTACAGAGAGTATTCATTTTGATGTTACTTTTTAATCTTTATTATTTGATGCAGGTGACTGCGGAGAGTATGCATTTGGATGTCACTTTTTAATCTTTATTATTTGATCCAGGTGACTACAGAGAGTATTCATTTTGATGTTACTTTTTAATCTTTATTATTTGATGCAGGTGACTGCGGAGAGTATGCATTTGGATGTCACTTTTTAATCTTTATTATTTGATCCAGGTGACTACAGAGAGTATTCATTTTGATGTTACTTTTTAATCTTTATTATTTGATGCAGGTGACTGCGGAGAGTATGCATTTGGATGTCACTTTTTAATCTTTATTATTTGATCCAGGTGACTACAGAGAGTATTCATTTTGATGTTACTTTTTAATCTTTATTATTTGATGCAGGTGACTGCGGAGAGTATGCATTTGGATGTCACTTTTTAATCTTTATTATTTGATCCAGGTGACTACAGAGAGTATTCATTTTGATGTTACTTTTTAATCTTTATTATTTGATGCAGGTGACTGCGGAGAGTATGCATTTGGATGTCACTTTTTAATCTTTATTATTTGATCCAGGTGACTACAGAGAGTATTCATTTTGATGTTACTTTTTAATCTTTATTATTTGATGCAGGTGACTGCGGAGAGTATGCATTTGGATGTCACTTTTTAATCTTTATTATTTGATCCAGGTGACTACAGAGAGTATTCATTTTGATGTTACTTTTTAATCTTTATTATTTGATGCAGGTGACTGCGGAGAGTATGCATTTGGATGTCACTTTTTAATCTTTATTATTTGATCCAGGTGACTACAGAGAGTATTCATTTTGATGTTACTTTTTAATCTTTATTATTTGATGCAGGTGACTGCGGAGAGTATGCATTTGGATGTCACTTTTTAATCTTTATTATTTGATCCAGGTGACTACAGAGAGTATTCATTTTGATGTTACTTTTTAATCTTTATTATTTGATGCAGGTGACTGCGGAGAGTATGCATTTGGATGTCACTTTTTAATCTTTATTATTTGATCCAGGTGACTACAGAGAGTATTCATTTTGATGTTACTTTTTAATCTTTATTATTTGATGCAGGTGACTGCGGAGAGTATGCATTTGGATGTCACTTTTTAATCTTTATTATTTGATCCAGGTGACTACAGAGAGTATTCATTTTGATGTTACTTTTTAATCTTTATTATTTGATGCAGGTGACTGCGGAGAGTATGCATTTGGATGTCACTTTTTAATCTTTATTATTTGATCCAGGTGACTACAGAGAGTATTCATTTTGATGTTACTTTTTAATCTTTATTATTTGATGCAGGTGACTGCGGAGAGTATGCATTTGGATGTCACTTTTTAATCTTTATTATTTGATCCAGGTGACTNAACATCTCAAACAAATAACGGATGGAATCCAACAAATTATTCAAGAACATATGAGCGATTATTTGTTCAATTCAATAGATTGTATTCACAGGTAAGATGAGAAACATGTCAAACAAATAACGGATGGAATCCAACAAATTATTCAAGAACATATGAGCGATTATTTGTTCAATTCGATAGATTGTATTCACAGGTATGATGAGAAACATCTCAAACAAATAACGGATGGAATCCAGCAAATTATTCAAGAACATATGAGCGATTATTTGTTCAATTCAATGGACTGTATTCAGAGGTAAGATGAGAAACACCTCAAACAAATAACGGATGGAATCCAACAAATTATTCAAGCACATATGAGCGATTTTTTGTTCAATTCAATAGACTGTATTCAGAGGTAAGATGAGAAACATCTCAAACAAATAACGGATGGAATCCAACAAATTATTCAAGAACATATGAGCGATTATTTGTTCAATTCAATAGATTGTATTCAGAGGTAAAAGATGAGAAACATCTCAAACAAATAACGGATGGAATTCAACAAATTATTCAAGAACATATGAGCGATTATTTGTTCAATTCAATAGATTGTATTCCGAGGTAAGATGAGATACATGTCAAACAAATAACGGATGGAATCCAACAAATTATTCAAGAACATATGAGCGATTATTTGTTCAATTCAATAGATTGTATTCCGAGGTAAGATGAGAAACATCTCAAACAAATAACGGATGGAATCCAACAAATTATTCAAGAACATATGAGCGATTATTTGTTCAATTCGATAGATTGTATTCACAGGTAAAATGAGGGCAATGTAACTTCTCGCGAGCCATTTTTAAAGGTCAAGAGGCTTTAAGAAATTAGGTAATGATAGATATTATTGTAGCGGCCGAGAAGAGCAAGAACCAGACGGTGACAAAATTCAAACTGCAGTCCACCTGCATGAATACATTCTTATCTTTATACTGGTTGCCACAAACTTCCGAGACCACCTGAATATCTTTTAAACGGCTTTATGTGGAGTTTTGAAATTTTGCATGGTATTATATTCCAAATTAAACCACCTGATAAGCCAACGATCATACCACGTTGTGTACACCATGCAGTTCCCGTCAGATCACAGAAGTGAAGAAACGTCGAGCGTGGTCAGTACTTGGATGGGTGACCGCTTTGGGACACCACGTTTCGTTGGCTCTTTTTTCCGGCCCAACCCAGACAGGGTGAGTTCAATGTGGTTAGCTGGTTTGCAAGCTTACAGCGAATGGAGCGTAAAACCCCCGTCTTGAATGACCAATAGAAGTTAAAGAGACTTTAAGCCAAATCCAAAAAAAAAAAAAAAACACCTGATGGTGTGACCAATTTTTCGGGGTCGGATCCCATGTGGACCTTAGTGGTCCAACTTTTGTTTTTTAAGTACGAACCTCCATCTTGTCATACATTTTTGAAAAGAATAGAATTGGAATTACTTTGAAAAAAAAAAATTACACGTCTATAGCGTGTTTGCTTTTAAAATGGCTTCCATTTGAAATTTCCAAGATTTGACTTCAAAGAGTATCTAAAACTAGGCGAATTATTTGCAATGGGATATTGAATGATTGCATAGGTCACCAATGTCGAGAACCTGTTTTTTTAGACATATATAGTTCGTCTAGTTTTAGACACTTCGCCTACTTTTAGAAATAATTCAAGTGTTTTTTTTTAATTTATTTTCATTTCTTGTATTTGATAGTACTATCAAGTGTCCTAAAGGTTTTCTTTCTTTAAATAAATAATTATTTAACCGAGGACTTCCTTTCTAAATAGACCTTATAATATTTTCCAAATAGGAAATATCTTCTTCTTTTTTAATTGGGTTTAACGTTTCTTTAAAATCTATTGTTCATTCAAGACGAGGGTTTTTACCCTCCATTCGATGGAAACTTGCAAACTAGCTACCCACATTGACCTCACCCAGCCTGGGTTGGGCCGGAAAAAAAACAGCATCACGAGGACGCAAACCCACGTGGACACCCATATGGCACAACCTTGCTGGACGTTGTTTAAATTCAGTGATCTAACGGGAACTGGTGTTTTCAACGTGCCAGAGACGCTGGCTATGGAAATATCTACATTGTTACAAAAGTAGATTCAACAATCGGCAAAAGATTACCCTGTATTTAATAGTCGAATTTTATTTATTTGAATAAAGGATTATTCAGGTTTCCTTCGCATTTTATTTCGTGAAGAATTTTGGAAGCAAGATTGTGAAAAACAGCTGATTATTCCTTTTTTTATTTACCAATTTGGCCACTAGAGGGAGCGTTCTCACCTCAAAAGATGGGTCTGGAACAGGGAAGGAATGTCTGGCAACCCTTCTCAAAAATTTAGATTTTTTTTTTTAAAAAAACAACCTTTTTTTTGGCCGTCATGGATCTATTTTGGACGGTTGTACATAAAAAATACAGGCATGGTAGTAAAAACGTCTCCTTACCCCTCTAATTGGTTTAAAATTTGTAACAAAAATTGGCCAGACACTCCTCCCCGGTTTCAGAACCCTCAATGTGACAGAAATGAGCTTAGACTCTACAAAATTAAACAGAGGTAAAATTTCAAAACAAATAAAATGAATCCGAACAGCCAATCAGAATTGGAATAAAAGTGAAGAACAAAATGGCGGATTTGTGAATCAAGAAATAGTTGGGTCACAATTCTTCATTTTCGCAATCTTGCTTCCAAATTTTTCACGAAATAAAATGCGATGGAAACCTGAATAATCCTTTATTCAAATAAATAAAATTCGATTAATATCTACGTACTTTCTTAAATTATCTGAATCCACAATTGTTAGATCTGCAATCATTTAGTGAATTAACACGTTCCATGCGTATAACGCTCATCGGCGTCCTATTTGGTTGTTCGCCTGTGCGTATCTATTTTTGAAGGTTTCACCTATGTGCGTTGGACGCCAATCGGCGTTATCTCGATCGTTTCTGTGTGCGTTTAACGCCACGTATGCGTCCAAAGAGATGTTCATATTTGAGAGCACTTTGTACATTATTTTTTTTAAATAAAAATAAAATAAAACAACCATCTTATAGAGAATGACCTTGGCTACACGGCGGTATAAATCGTTCTCGGATAGCACCAATTCTTGGACGCCTATGAGCGTCTTTCTTAATTAATAGATCTTAATTACTGTCAAGTGTATTTTTTTACATACCTGAAGGTGTAAAAATACCTCAAGTGTATTTGTATTTTGTACTTTTTAAAATAATACACAGATAGCTTTCTAAAAAAATGTTCTTCTGATATAAAACATTGTTTTCTTATTTCTTGTGAGAGGACGCGTACGTGGCGTCCATACGCACATGGGAAGCAATTTCCTTCCCATGTGCGTCGGGCGCCAATGTGCGTTATATCTAAATTGAGGCCGAAAACTCGAAAATCTGTTATCATTTAAATATAATTAACATTATTTCAAAGTTTCAACTCAAAAATACCAAAATTTAGGTCTCCGCACAGGGGAAGAACCCAGAAAAGTTGATACGCACAGGAGAACATCTTGAGATAACGCCTATGGGCGTCACACGCATTGGTGGAGAACTCCCAAAAATCCATACGCATGGAACGTGTTAAACCTATATGTCATGTATTGTAGCAATAATAATTAGTTATTGAGTACACAGCCCCCAAATTTTTCAAAAATTGAAAATCCCTTAACA
Source organism: Pachypsylla venusta (assembly GCA_012654025.1). Classification (NCBI taxonomy): domain Eukaryota; kingdom Metazoa; phylum Arthropoda; class Insecta; order Hemiptera; family Aphalaridae; genus Pachypsylla; species Pachypsylla venusta. The sequence continues at coordinate 1,002,279 of CM022881.1, forward strand.
CCAGTCATGACATATCAAATTGCAAACCAGCTACCCACATTGACGTCACACAGCCTGGTTCGGGCCGGAAAAATAGTCAGCATCACGATGAAGCGAATCTACGTGGACACCCACATGGTACAACCTCGCTGGACGTTGCTTAACTTCAGTGATCTAAGGTTATTCCTTATTTGTTGGTTTGTTTCTTCTTCTCCTCTTCGTTCAATTGTTCGTAATGCAAAAACGCTCACACAAAAGAGAATGGAAATAACTCATTCAACTGACTGAAATGAAAATGTTACGCTCACACAAAAGAGAATGGAAATAACTCATTCAACTGACTGAAATGAAAATGTTACGCTCACACAAAAGAGAATGGAAATAACTCATTCAACTGACTGAAATGAAAATGTTACGCTCACACAAAAGAGAATGGAAATAACTCATTCAACTGACTGAAATGAAAATGTTACGCTCACACAAAAGAGAATGGAAATAACTCATTC
>CM022881.1:1012161-1030698 GCA_012654025.1 Pachypsylla venusta
AAAAATTGAGTACCTACTCGATGTTTTTCATTCGATGGAAAAATTGAGTACCTACTCGATGTTTTTCATTCGATGAAAAAATTGAGTACCTACTCGATGTTTTTCATTCGATGGAAAAATTGAGTACCTACTCGATGTTTTTCATTCGATTTGGGGTATAATACCATGCAAAATTTCCAAACTTCACATAAAGCCGTTCAAGGGATATTCGGGTAGTCTCGGACTTTGGTTTGATTTTATGAACGTTTAATGATTTCCCAGGAAATATGATTTTCGAAAAAATGCCAAGTGGTATACCGAATTTGTTTTACTCCATGAAGACTAATGATGGCGACCATAACTATTACATATATTCCATGGAGAAATCTTACTGTTCCATTTCAAGAGTAATGAAAGCGGATCTGTTTATGCCTGAGCGAGCTATCATAAAAAGAGACTCCCATGGCCAAAGTGTACTATCAATTGTTGCGGACATCCCTAACGCTCAGTTTACCATTCAGTTTAATAATTCGTCTCGAGAATTATATCCATTCAACATAAATCAATCTAAGAGGGGTGTAAGTATATTTTTGGTTTATTATTTTCAATAATGAACCTTTGGAATCGTCACAAAAAAAAGAAAAAAAAAAATATCCCCCCCCCCTCAAAATTTGCATTATACGTTTCAAGTTACGTAGAATACAAAAATCGAATAAAAAAAATCCGTTTGTCCGCCCTATGCCGTGCTGGGCACTGTTTATACTTTGCGTCGACCGATTAGATTGAAATTTGGTATATAAGTCCCATCTGGGCTTTCATTTTGCCCCGAAATATTCAAAAGTATACGCTTTAAAGCGGTTTTCATTAAGACAAAGACTTCAAATTCAGTAGATATGTCAAATTTAGGGTCTAATTACGCCCCAGATTTGGAATCGTCACGAGAACCCCCTCATTTTTTTGCCCCCCACCTTTTTTTTGGGGGGGGGGCAAACACGTTCATTATTTTTTGCCAATAAAAATAATGAACCCATGTGCCACATTGGCAGTTTTTTTTTTTTTTTTAATAACTTTAACATCTATTGGTCATTCGAGACGGGGGTTTCACCCTCCATTCGCTGGAACCTTGCAAACCAGCTACCCATATTGACCTCACCCAGCCTTGTTTGGACCGAAAAAATAGTCACTATAACGAGGCTGCAAAGCCACATGAACACCCACATGGTACAACCTCGCTGGACGTTGCTTAACTTCATTGATCGAACGAGAACTGGTTTATTCAACGTGCCATAGACGCTGATGGTGTATTTATTACTTACGAGCTGTTTGTTCGTGTTTCTCTACGGCCTCTAGCTTGGCATCATACAGACATGGCTGTTCCCTTGCTAAAAGTATTCTATAATTTCCCTCACAAAAATCGAAAAATCGGCCGTAACTCGAAAATGATTCGATATTTTTGAATTTTGATAATTTTTCTAGGCTTGTAGCCTATGGTTTTGGATGGTCGATTCCAATGTTACATTGAGATTGATTACTTTAATAACACATTTCATAACAGAATGAAATCTCATTTCGGCTTTCTTTAAACCTGTTGGTTTATTATTTCCAATAATGAACCTTTGGAATCGTCACGCAAAAAAAAAAAAAATACCCCCCCTCCAAATTTGATATTATACGTTTCAAGGTACGTAGAATCCATTAATCGAATAAAAAAAAAAAATCCGTTTGCCCGCCGTCCGCCGTTGATTTTTGATTTCTACGTACCTTGAAACGTAAAATATCAAATTTTGAGGGGGGGGAGGGTATTTTTTTCTCGTGATGATTCTAAAAGTTCATTATTGAAAATAATAATCTAAAAATGAGAATACCTATATACCTAGTAACTTTTACGTTAGTGTTCATATCACCGAGGTACAACCGTTTACGCGATCTCTTCACCAACACGCAGTCTTGGTGGGGTACCTCTGATCATTAACGTAACAAATTTATGAACCGTCAAAGTAGAAAAAAGTTGTCCCTATCTCCTAGTGGTTAAACGAACCGAGGTACCCCACCAAGACTGCGTGTTGGTGAAGAGAGTGAGGAAATCAGACTAAAATTCTGAAATCGTTTGGGATGGGGTCGGAATTTAAAGTCATTAGGTATTTCGAAGAATGGAAAAGTGGATAGCGGGACCCAAAATAGATTTCATTTTTTTTGGGGGGGGATGACTTGGCGAGAATTTTTTATAGCACGCAGTGGTATTTTTTGAGGGGATTATATTTTTGCTTACTTTTTTCAGCAAAAAAAAATTCATCCTGTGCTTAAAAAAGCAAAGGCTTTATTTGATTTACCACTCGCAATAATCAGGGATAAACTCTCCATGCAAATGACTACGTGTGTTCCCTTTATGAACGCTTACGCCCAAATCACATTGGAAATGAATGGATTGCATATGCATGTTCATATCGAAAACAGCGCTTCAACGTCAAGAGATGATTGATTTTTTATTTGATTTACCACTCGCAATAATCAGGGATAAACTCTCCATACCAATGACTGCGTGTGTTCCCTTTATGAACGCTTACGCTCAAAACACATTGTATTGCATATGCAGGTTCATATCGAAAACAGCGCTTCAACGTCAAGAGATGATTGATTTTTTATTTGATTTACCACTCGCAATAATCAGGAATAAACTCTCCATGCCAATGACTACGTGTGTTCCCGTGCTCGATCCTGATTCTCGCAATGTCGGTTTTCCGGCGAATCATCAAAGGGACTCTCGTTTGCCGCTCGCTCTGTGTAAACACTCTGGGATCCATCGAATGTCCTAAAATAAGGACTAAAGAGACACCTAAAACTTTCTCGCTTTGAGTTGATATGTTGTCGCGACAAAATTTAAGATATCGGACTGTGACTCTGCGATTTTTGGGGAATAAATTGGAAATTTGGCCGTAACTCGAAAACAGCTCCACATATTTTAGTTCTGATAATTTTCCTGGGGTCATGATTTTGCAGGACTTCCCTATCAATTTTTCGCTATCTGCTACCGTTTGGGCTTTGGTATTGTAACAGGCAACCCCTCATACATAGGTACATTAGATAGGTAAATATATACAAATTTCTGTTTTATATACAGTATGTCCCCGAAGTACTGCCCGGTGCCCATAACTTTGAAACCACTTGGAATTATTGAATTCTGTTTGTTTCTGAGGTAGAAAAGGGCCCATGGCAATTCCAATGGTAATATCAGTATCCAGGTTCGAATCTTGGAAGTGAATTTTTTTGACACAAAGTGTCGATTTCTTAGAAAATTTAAATGGAATGGCACAAATATTTTTTTGAAGTATAAAAGTGTGAATAAAATAAGGAATATTGCCATTTTTATTTTTTCAAAAAAAATAATCAGGGGTGGAGCCAGAGGGGTTCAAATCCAAAACTGGTTACACCCTATATAACGGAAACCGAATTTAATTGTGATGTAGAAATTCGTTAACAGTGGCTCCAAAAAGGGGTTTTCATCTACATAAGTGATAAAAATAACAACTTCTAAGTTTTATCAGTGCCGTAGGCCTAGATAACCAAATCTGGTATTTCTACCAGAGCTTAAAATGACGTATTTTGTAAATGGCCATTTTAATTTAGAGGGTCTGAAGTAAGAATATGATATAAGATTAAACTGGGGAGTGGACTCAATAATGATCCATTGTGTAAAAAAAAAACACTTCCAAGATTCGAACCTGGATACTGATGTTACCATTCTACTGACCATGGGCCCTTTTCTATCCCAAACAGAATTCAAAAATTCCAAGCGATTCCAAAGTTATGGGCAGGACTTCTGAGCCATACTGTATAAAAAAGATTATTTCAAAAATCTTTTCGTTTAGATTTATCTCTTTGTGCAATGCAGCTCCCATGGTTCAGAGATCACTACACTCGGGAAACCCAGGTTCGAATTCTGGCGGGGCAAAACATTTTCACTGTGGTTTGGATGTTTTCGGGTCCCACTCAGCCTCGTGAGGACAATGATTAGCTATGGAGATAAATGCGCCTAAGCGATCCGGAATTGGATATAGAATGATATTGAGAAAATCCTACAATGCTGCAGTGAGCACCAAAGTTGTGACATAATAACACAAGGTACACAGCATTCATATTATTTCTTTGTGTTATTATGTCACATTTTTGTGGGCATCATCAATCACTATAATTAAACACTAACATTAAGGTAGAATTTTAGAATATCCTGGGCGTCACGTGCCCCCCGTGCCCCACCTTATATACGCGCATGTAAGACAGTGAGGGGTTGATATACACCACCCAAGCCCCAGAGAGAAAGGACCCATTTTACCGAATCCTCTATCTCCAAGGTATATGTGATACAGACCTGTCTACTTAACCACCCCCTTGGGACGCTACAGTTGGCAACTGATCAGTAACAACTGTACAGGTGTTTATAATCTCCAAGGTATATGTGATGAAGACCTGTCCACTTAACCACCCCCTTGGGACGCTACAGTTGGCAACTGATCAGTAACAACTGTACAGGTGTTTATAATCTCCAAGGTATATGTGATGCAGACCTGTCCACTTAACCACCCCCTTGGGACGCTACAGTTGGCAACTGATCGATCAGTAACAACTGTACAGGTGTTTATAATCTCCAAGGTATATGTGATGCAGACCTGTCCACTTAACCACCCCCTTGGGACGCTACAGTTGGCAACTGATCAGTAACAACTGTACAGGTGTTTATAATCTCCAAGGTGTATGTGATGCCGACCTGTCTTCTTAACCACCCCCTTACTGAGATCCTGTCCCAGTAGACACTACATTGGGACGCTACAGTTGGCAACTGATCAGTAACAACTGTACAGGTGTTTATAATCTCCAAGGTATATGTGATGTAGACCTGTCCACTTAACCACCCCCTTACTGAGATCCTGCCCCAGTAGCCACTACATTGGGACGCTACAGATGGCAACTGATCAGTAACAACTGTACAGGTGTTTATAATTTTCCAGCAGTCAAATTTTCACCTCGCCTCGGTGAGTAATTGATCTAATTATTAGTATACGCAACTACCTTTTAGTGATATTATTATTAAAAAAAGAATTTGGCTGACGTTGACCATTATTTTAAAGTCTTTTTGCAGCCTTCGGCTGTGGACTTTACTCTTTTGTGATAGTATTAGTTTAAAAAGATTTCGCAACTTGCGGCTGTTGACGTTGCTCTTTTATAAGAGTATTAGATTTAAAATATTTGGCAACCTGCGGCTGTTCACGCTGCTCTTTAGTGATAGTATTATTTTGAAAAGCTTTGAATCAAATATAATACTTGGGTGACTGTGCTGCCAAATTTGATTAAAATATGACAAATTTTATGTTTTTCTCATTCTTTCGCCCCTACCGGGGCCCCCAAACACTAAATTTCTAAAAATACCCAAAATTGTCAATTATAATACTTGGGTGAGTGCGCATAAAAAAAATGAGACGACTTTTATATTTTTACATTTGTGGCCCCCCGCCGCGGTGCTCCAAAACCGAAATTTCTACAAAATACCAAAAATGTTTCAATATAATTCTCGGTTGACTCATTATGTCAATTTTTATCAAGACTTTTTTAGTTTTACATTTTGTGGGTTCCTGCCACGGCCCACAAATATAATACTTGGGTGACTGTGAATACCAAATTTTATCTAAATCAAACAAATTTTATGTTTTTTTTTTTTACATTTGTAGTCACTTATTGTTGCCTCAAACCGAATATTTCTTCAAAATACGAAAAATCGTTAACACTATCACTTATTTGACTGATTATACCAATTTTTATCAAATTCTACATTTGTCAGGGGCCCCAAAATCAAATAACAAAATACCAAAATTTGTACACTTTACAACTTGGGTGACGAAGTATTTATTTTAATCAAAATGGGACGACTCTTATATTTTCAGATTTGTGGACCATTGCCGGGGCCCCAAAACCGAAATTTCTATAAAATACCAAAAAATATCCACTAAAGTACTCACGTGACTGTGCATACCAAAATTGATAAATTTAGAAGACTTTTTACATTTTTCGTTTTTGGGACCCTGCTGGGGCCTCCCAAGGGGGCCCCTGGTGAGGTTAGGCTTCCACGGACCAAGAATGTCTTTAGGTCAAATATTACTGTGCTCACAAGACTCAAATTTTATCAAAATTGGTTTGGATTTTAGAGATTTTGACCAAATGTGACGTCCTTGGCTTCTTGGTCCCGAACTCTAGGTAGCCACTCCAATAATCTTTGTACGCTATAGGCATTATTTTTTTGAATTTCATGTCACCCTATCGAAACGTTTTCTTTTAAAAGGAAATCACATTTCAAGGCCCCAAGCAGGGCCCCTGAAAAAGATACACCCCCATGGGTCCTCTATTGCTCTTATTATTCTGTCCATAGTAGTCTGAGCTAGAGGGCGACTAGTTTTATCTGTATTGAGTATAAACATTTTACGGTCTATTATGTTTTGAGTGTTGTGGATTGCAATATAAATGATGCTTTCATCAATTGATCTGCATAGCTGCCCACTTTAAATTTTCTTCCATAATGCGATAGAAATGATGAATGATACTTTCGTTAATCTCTGTGGTCCATTTTATTGTTCGGCGAAGCTCCCCCCGTTGGTTGATCACGAGTACATTTTCTCGAGAAGGACTTCCCTGGGAAGAATGTCTGTGTTTCAGCACTTTTATTATGATTGTTTACAAGGGTTTTTGGTTCGGGAGTCCCGATGGAAGGAGTGCTGCTTCCTCCGTCACTGGTGGGTTGCATACTGCAGCGCCCAGTATCAGCTCCAGGCGGCCTGGGCGTTCTCCATTTTTTTGAGGTTATTTTTACGTCTTCAATCTCATTGACGTGCTTTTCCTTCATATCTGCTTATTGAATTTTGGAGATGTCAAAACCTTTTTACCGGCACACTATTGGTTAGTGTGCGTAAGTGACTTTGGACGGTTTCATTTAGAGGAGGTGTCTCTAGTTGGTTATGACGTACCCACCAGTTTTGTATTTTGTCTTGGGAGAGACATGTCCGATTGGCTGGTTGATTATTTGTCTTTCGGTGAGACATGTACGGTGTGTGTTATTCACAACTTTTTCCTGCAGTTATATAGCAAGTACTTGTAGAGAAGCTAGCTCTAGTTATAGATAGGCATGAATAAGATTTGGTCCCGGATATATTCTTCACCCCTACCCCGTAGGTGTTTATTAATATTTTTATTCAATGTCATATCTTTGTAATCTTGTACAAAGTGTAATCTTGTACAAATAATATATTTATACTCACCTGGAGCTGAGTATAAATATATTATTAATGAATTCACTAATTGTTTGCTTTGATATCAATTTATGTGGTTCTCAACTAAAGATAGGTCAACTGTTTGGTGTGCTGTTTTTCTCGTGCTCTGTCATTTGTTCATGATCACCAATACCAATAGTAAGTTTAAAATTAATCATCCCGCTATCGGTATGGTATGTGAACCGAAAAATCAAATGGACTGAATGAAATTTTGTGCGAGGGTGGTTCCAAAAGTAAGTGGCTTAACCTAAATGGAGAAAGTATTGGTAAAATCTCTATAGCCTTCAAAAAGTAGTAAAACCGATTAGTCACCCGGGACTAAGTCCAGATTTTGAGGTGGGGGGGATGATGTAGCTCAATGAAGCAACACTCACGCCTCACGCACAGCAACATTTGCTATGAAGGCTTTGTAGAAAGGGGTAACAAAAATTACAAGTCAAAATTAAACTTAAAAACTATTTGGATAATTTTATCTCGTTTCATTAGACAGTATTATGTTTTTTGAAGGAAAGATATATATTTTAAATTTTAATTTTCGTCTATCTCCTTTTTCGTTTTGGAAAAATGAAAAGTTTCAAATAATTCTATTTCTCCAAAGTGAAAAAGTCGATAATAAATATTTTTTTCAGGCTCTCAGATTAAATATTACGGTTGCGAATTTCAAGACTATTATTTTAACCTTGTCGGAACTAATCCTCTATGGCCTAAATTTGGTAGTGCCAATGATGTTAAAGGATTGCTCTTGAACAGTAGAGAAAAATTACGAGCTGTTAGACAAGTTCTTCAACTATCCCTCTCACGTGTTCTAGAAACATCTTGTGTCTATGACACAATGAACGATTTTTCAGAGTAAGTAGTTTATCTGATCATTGCGTCTTGCAAATACGCCAATATTCTCTCTCACGTGATCTGGAAACATCTTATGCCTATAACCTTATGTACGATTTTTCAGAGTAAGTAGTTTATCTGATCATTGCGTCTTGCAAATCCGCCAAAATTCTCTCTCACATATTCAGGAACCATCTTATGCCTATAACATTACGTACGGTTTTCTGGGTATGTAGTTTATCTGATCATTGCGTCTTGCAAATCCGCCAATATTCCCTCTCACGTGATCTGGAAACATCTTATGCCTATGACATTACGTACGCTTTTTCACAGTAAGTAGTTTATCTGATCATTGCGTCTTGCAAATCCGCCAACATTATCTCTCACATATTCTGAAACATCTTGTGCCTATGGCATTATGTACTATTTTTCACAGTATGTAGTTTATCTGATCATTGCCTCCTGCAAATCCGCCAAAATTCTCTCTCACATATTCTGGAAACATCTTATGCCTATGACATTATGTACTATTTTTCACAGCATGTAGTTTATCTGATCATTGCCTCCTGCAAATCCGCCAAATTCTCTATCATATATTCTGGAAACATCTTATGCCTATGACATTTCCGCCAATATTCTCTCTCACGTGATCTGGAAACATCTTATGCCTATACCCTTATGTACGATTTTTCAGAGTAAGTAGTTTATCTTATCATTGCGTCTTGCAAATCCGCCAATATTCCCTCTCACGGAAACATATTTAATTGTCAATAAGATTTTTAAATATGGAAACCATTGAGTTACATGCCTTCTGTTACAAAATGTTTAGTGATGTAATGTTTACTTCGTAGGTTTCACAATGACTATCTCACACAAGTGGTCAAAAATCAATGGAATATGTCAAAATTTTACGATAACTATAGACCTCGATGTAGTCCAAGGTCATCATTGTCTCTAGTCCAGAATATACTGCAAAATTTCGTTTCAAGATATCGAGGCGGATCCAAAAGTGTGTTTTTCATTACTGCACATTCTGGGATTACTGAAGAACAAATCAACTATTTAAAAGATTTGAATTATTTTCCCATCTATTTCCGATACAACCACCTTGCAGGTAAATATTTAGAGAAATAGTTATAGCTACTGAGTTAACCCTTATTGACCATAATCCGGATATAAATTAATATCCGGATATATGCGACTGGCAACGTTGTATTCGATCTAGCAACTCTCGGAAGATGGTAATCGCAGGAATGACAGCTGACACCTTTAGTGAAAGATTGAACTTTTTATTAACGTGCTTCAACCCAGCATTTTTTTGATGGTGCCTTAACTGAGAACTGTAGGAGGTAAAGCTTGAAAATGTGTGCTTATATGGAATAATTTTATGTTATAAAATACTCAAAAAGAAATTTTGGTTGACGTTACCGTTGACGATTTCTTGTCACTTTTTAGCGGCTTTCTCGAATTCGGCATAAAGAGTGAACGGTAAGAACTATATATCTAAGAATATCAAGTTTATTCTGAAAGCTTGACGTCGAAAATTTCAGACCATTACAATACTTTCTTTCGGTGCTATGTCATGCAGAACATTTTATAAAAAAAACTCTGCCAATGTGACACCTGGGTTTATTATTTTTTCTGGCAAAAAATAATACATTTTTTGGGGTTGGGGGGTACCGCCCCCCTAACCAAAATTACAAGAAATGAAAATGAATAAACACTTGACTTTACATTCTACAATTATAATATATTAATTCTACAATTATAATACATAATTCGATAAGCGTATTTCGGATTTTACTCCAAGATCAAGAATCTTTGTTCATTTTCATTTCTTGTATTTGATAGTTCTACCAAGTGTCCTAAAGGTTTTCTTTCTTTAAATTTTTTTTGTGAACATCACACGACTTTCACACCATTTTTTGTACACCACTGTTCACACCATTTTATTTTTACAGCATTGTTCACACCATTTTATTTTTACACCATTGTTCACACCATTTTATTTTTAAACTATTGTTCGCGCCATTTTATTTTTACACTCTTGTTCACACCATTTTATTTAAGAGGTGTGGCTATTAAGTTCGTAGACTCGAGCCGCTACGCAAAAGCTATGCATGCTAGGAAGATATGATGAACATATTTGGACAGCTTCAAGTCTTGTATTTTGATTGATAGGTGTCGCATGCCTGTACTGTAATTAGTTCTGTTGTGATAGCCCGACGCGCAAGACACCTTTTTTAATTTTGCCGGAATTATGATTGATATAAACGTTGAGCAACGAGTGATTATTAAATTTTACGTAAAACTTGGTAAAAGTTCTTGTGAAACTTTTTCTTTGTTAAAGACAGTGTACCAGGAGTCATGGTTGAAAATATCAACGCTTTATAAGTGGTTTCAAGATGGTCAGGAAGATGTTGAGGACGATCCACGTTCTGGTCGCCCCCAAACCTCAAAAACTGACGAAAACATTGAAAAGTTGGTGTTATGATTCGTTCTGACCGTAGATTAACTCTTAGATTAATGGCTGATACACTCAAAATTGATAAAGCATGTGTGTGTGAGATTTTGCACGAAATTTTCAACATGACAAAAGTTTGCGCAAAAATGGTGCCCAAGAACCTTTCAGATGAGCAAAAGGAAGTTCGCAAAAATCTCTCTACAGACGCCCTAAATCAGATCGAAAGTGACCCCAACTTCTTAAAAAGAGTCATTACATGCGATGAATCATGGTTTTTTACCTATGACCCAGAAACGAAGCGCCAGTCCATGCATTGGAAGAGCCCAAATTCTCCGAGGATGAAAAAAGCTCGAATGAGCAAGTCAAAATTCAAGGCCATGATGATTGTTTTCTTTGATATCCAGGGGATAATTCACCTAGAATGGGTTCCTGAAGGCCAAACCGTCACTCAGTATTACTATCTTGAAGTTCTAACTCGCCTTCGCGAGAAAATAAGAAAGAAACGACCCGAATTGTGGAATGAGAAGTCATGGTTCCTGCACCAGGACAATGCGCCAGCCCACAGTGCCTTCTCCGTGAACACGTTCCTGGTCAAGTACAACATCTCAGTGTTGGAACACCCTCCTTACTCACCCGACCTGGCCCCGTGCGACATTTACTTATTCCAAAAAATGAAATCTGCCCTGAAAGGTATCAGATTTGACAGCGTAGATGCGGTTAAGAAAAAAGAGGCAGAAGTCATGAAAGGCCTCACACAAAATGACCTCCACCACTATTTTGATCAATGGAAAATTCGCCTGGAACGTTGTAGGGATAGAGGAGGGAAGTACATTGAAGGGGATAACTACTAAAGTTGTGTAAGTTAAACACACATCGTTTTATGGGAAGAGTCTATGAACTTAATAGCCACACCTTGTATACTAAGTATTGCTTATGGCCGCTTATTTTGTTCCAGGCGCTGTCCGGTTTTATTTGAGAAGTGACCGAAAATGGGGGAACATGGTAGTTGATCCAACAATTGGTGTCCCAGAAGTTGCTGTTGTTATGGACAGTGACAATGGTAATGTCCGCAGTAAATCATTTTCAGGCATAGGTACCCTACCAGCCTACCACCTCAAACCTTATGACTTATCTACTGTTCCTTATATATCAGACGAACATATCAACCCAATTAAAATAATACACCAAAATAATAACTAGGAACCTATCTACTGTTCCTTATATATCAGAAGAACATATCAACCCAATCAAAATAATAAACCAAAATAATAACTAGGTACCCAAACTGGTTTGATTACAGTAACGGATGACATTGACATACCTACTGTTCCTTATATATCAGAAGAACATATCAACCCAATTAAAATAATAAACCAAAATAATAACTTAGTACCCAATCTGGTTTGATTACAGTAACGGATGACATTCTCCTATTAAGGAGCGCGGTAGCGCTCCAGGATGACATTGACCTATCTACTGTTCCTTATATATCAGACGAACATATCAACCCAATTAAAATAATAAAGCTTGATGGAAGCCATGTAAATTATGCAATAACCCGGAATTTCGACACTGAATCCCCAGAACAGAGTGTTATCTATTATTTGAGTTTACCATTTTGTTCGTGTAGTTTGCTTCCAATCAAGACACGATTACTATCTACAGATCGATACGTCATACAAAGGAATAAGAAAGGCTTCCCTATTGCAAAGGTATCCTATTCTGTATATCCCAGAGGGGAGAATATGGAATTCTGTATGGAATCATACAATGGAAACAGTACCGTTCCATCTAAACGTTTATCAGAATATTTTTATTTCGTTCCACATTTGGAGGCGATGGACAAACAAAGAGTTGAAAATGCGGTAAGTTAGTATGTAAGTTTGATGTTAGAAGAACATGCGGTGGGTGTTTGGTTTTCCCGACAGATCCAGATTACGAGGGTGGTTCCAAAATTTCTTTGTTCAACACCAACCAATACGAGTACAGCGTTAATGTATTACGACAATATTGTTACATGTCTTAACCCTAGGATTGCCAAGGCGGGGTACAAAGTACCCGCGTTTTAGCAAAAAACTTATAGTAATCAATTTATAATACCTATTTTAATGATTAACTATTAAATAAATTAAATTTAAACAAAACACTTACCAAAAACACTATTTATTTTACTTTATGAAGAAACTAGTTTCGAATCATTCGATTCATCATCAGTCTAGTCGAGTCTAAAGATGGAAGTTGACTGAATATTATTCACCGCGGGCTGTGTAGGGTGACGCGATGTACTATCAAAATATCTATTGTCTATTTCTAAAACTTTTTGGAATATAATATTGTCACTGGCCTCATCAATTTCAATTTGATTATTAAATAATGTATAATTTTCATTTTTTTTTTTATTTTTATAAATTTCATAAGCTTCATTAGTATTAATTTCATTATGATTATTAGAAATTCGGATTATATTTAGATGATCAGTTATATTATTTTTCAGTTTTTTAATATTAGTATCTTTTATATTGTTTTTTAAATGTTTAAATGTTTTCTATTTAAAAAAGTTTTAGAAATAGACAATAGATATTTTGATGGTACATCGCGTGACCCGCGGTGAATAATATTCAGCACGCGATGAATAATATTCAGTCAACTTCCATCTTTAGACTCGACTAGATTCAGGGGCGTACACAAGGGGGGGGGGGGCTGGCCGGCCCCCCCCCGAATTTTTTTTCGGTATAAGCCATCAAATGTGAAGCGCGAGTGCGGTGAGTGTATATCATCTAACCCTGTGCTTCTTTTTCAATGTCACGCAGAAAACTCTTTTTGGGATACTTACATAACAAAGTGCAAAGTAAGGACGATTTTTTTCTACCTTCCTTATCCTATAAAAAGGAAAGTATTTTAATGGGCTGAAATTGACAAAACACGTTTTGGGGTCCCCAGAGCCCAAATCTCAAGTTTCAGCCATTGGTCCGTGTGTGTGTGTTTGTCTGTGGACAAGATATCTCAAGAACAGCAAGTGTTAGAGACATCAGTTTTATGCCATAAACGGCAAAATAAGCTTTTGGTGGTAATTGAGTATACCGTTGGTGGTTATATGCCGTTTTTAGTGGTTTTCCCATATCCTGCTTAAAGTGAGAACAGCAATAGCTAGAACTTTAAACTTTAAGCCTATTCATATCAATTTCATGCAAGAAATTTAAAAATAAAACTTAGGTTGAAGTTTAATATTAAATTCCGAAGTAAGACAGAGCTCTTGGCGATTTCCTCTATAAAAAAATGCATTCGTTCTATTACCTCCTGGGTGATACGGAAAAAGAGAAGAAATCCAAACCTCTTAAAGAAGACAAATACTGAAAGAGTTTTTCCTAGGGTTAAGACTTAAGTCAAACCTAATACTGAGTGATTCATTATAAAAGATATAGTTAAATATCTCGGAAACCGTTAGAGATAGGAAGAAAAAGTTCGATACAAACCCCCCTTTTTTTTAGAGGGGAAATTGAATGGCGACCTTGAAAATATTCTCCAAGGTCGCCCTCAATATTATTTTAAGGACAGCTTTTTTTTTAAATGGAACCCTGTATTTTTGATTATGGTATCGAATTTTATATTCAGAATGAAATCTTTTTTGCTTATATTTTTTTTTTTTCGATTCGACTTCCAGTTTTCAAAATAATTTTGTCCTTAACGTGTAAATGTTTGTTCATAAAGTCTTGATGTTTCACTCAAATTAGCACGTTTATGCTTAATTATTTCAGAATGGGCGTGCCAATAAAACTTTATATGTTAGATATCTCTTACTCAGAGCACGTTAATGTCAAATTGAAAATAAAAAAAATTAAGCAAAAAAGATTTCATTCTTAATATAAAATAGAAAATATAGGGTTCCATAAAACAAACCAAAGTTGTAGAAAAATTTCAAAGTCACCATTAAATTTCCCCAAGAAAAATAAGATGTTTTTTTTTGTATATCGTACGTTTTCTTCCTATCTCCAACGGTTTCCGAGTTATTTGACATGCCCTTTAAAATAACTTTTATATAATGTGATTTTTTTAAATAAAGATAAGGAAAAGCGTGTGATACTCACACCAGAGTGTTGTTATATAGATAAGGAAAAGCGTGTGATGCTCACACCAGAGTGTTGTTATATAGATAAGGAAAATCGTGTGATACTCACACCAGAGTTTTGTTATATAGATAAGGAAAAGCGTGTGATGCTCACACCAGAGTGTTGTTATATAGATAAGGAAAAGCGTGTGATGCTCAGACCAGAGTATTGTTATATAGATAAGGAAAAGCGTGTGATGCTCAGACCAGAGTGTTGTTATATAGATAAGGAAAAGCGTGTGATGCTCACACCAGTGTGTTGTTATATAGATAAGGAAAAGCGTGTGATGCTCACACCAGAGTTTTGTTATATAGATAAGGAAAAGCGTGTGATGCTCACACCAGAGTTTTGTTATATAGATAAGGAAAAGCGTGTGATGCCTACACCAGAGTGTTGTTATATAGATAAGGAAAAGCGTGTGATGCTCACACCAGAGTTTTGTTATATAGATAAGGAAAAGCGTGTGATGCTCACACCAGAGTTTTGTTATACAGATAAGGAAAAGCGTGTGATGCTCACACCAGAGTGTTCACACGATATTTTATTCTCCATTTCAGAATAACCAAGTTAAAGAAGTATATCAACTCTATTTGCTTATGAAAGAACACTTTGGTGACAGTTTAGTCCAACAATTAATTAAAGGTGCAGAAATAGGCCAAGATCGCACGTTCTTAACTCGTTTAGAAGAAATTGGAAGTGTTTTAAATATTGAAAGAGCCCGCATGGATTTCGATTTCTAGATTAGTTTTTTCTTATTGTGTGTAATATCAGGGTTGGCATGTTTTAAACATTTTTAAACAAAACATGTTTATTTAGCTGTTTTAAACAATACGTTTTTTTTCTGTCTCGAATGGTAACTCCTCTTACGAGCAACACGGATGACGTTATGCGCAGAAGAGGACGAGTTTTGGTTTTGCATGTCTTACCTTTTCCTTTATACCATGACTTGCACTATAAAATTATTCCCTAACGGGGAGGACAATTTGCTTAGAAAAACTATTTTGTTAACGGTCATTTGGTGGCTGCTAAATGTCTAGCAAGGTGTTGAGCAACAACCGGCATGAAGTCAACGCCATAATAATAATAAAAAAGAAAAAAACGCATGTGGTATGAAATTTGATATCAATGACGTCATCACCTGTTATTTCAATCAAAGACGTTGAGTTTGGTGGAATAAAAACTCCCCCATTGATATCGTTTATTTAATCCGTGAGTTGTTTTTATTTGCCAAACTCAACGGCGCCGGCGGTGAGTAAAGTGGTGTATCTCTTTCTCTCACACTCTCATTGTAATTGGTATCTATTTGCTTTCTCTTTCTATATGACGACATCATCTGATTTCATTTCACTACTCAAAACGTTGAATAAAAAAACTCCTCCAATATCGATTTTCCATAATTTAATACAATCTTGCAATATGCAGAAGTGAAATTGTATTTTAGAGAGTAATTTTTATGTTAAAACACAGAACATTGATGGTCATTCTGCGTTTTAAAACGTTTTAAACAGTGTTGTTGTTTTTTGGTTTGTTTTAAACAAAAAAAAAACGTTTTTTATGCTAACCCTGAACAACTGTCAGTTTCAGATGCACTCCAATTATTTTACAAGTTCTTGTAATATTTGTTTCACAATAAAAATCATAAAATACAAGTTGTTAATAATTTCAAGTCCTATTTTTATTCATTTTATTGGTCAGATTGCGCACCCAGTGAAAATGATCCTTAACAGAACTTTTTTTTTTAATTTCGCTTAACGTACCTTTAACATCCCGGGTTGGGGCGGAAAAATAGCCAGCATCACGATGCAGCGAACCCACGTGGGAACCCAAATGGCACAACCTTGCTGGTCGTCGCTTAACTTCAGTGATCTAACGGGAACCGGTGTATTCAAGGTGCCATAGACGGTAGCAATTAAGAAAACTACGAGTATTATTATTATCAGTATGACATTCAGGAGATAAACGGATTTCTGAAGTTGGTTATTCAATGCCAAATCACTTTTGAAGGTCCCCAGAGCCCAAATCTCCTCTAAAAAGCGACAAAACCCGTCAACGGTATATTCGATTTCAGCCAATAGTTTAGTTTGTAGTCCATGACATTATACTGATATACATAGCTGGGGCGAAAGCATCATTGTTACCCTCCTAAAGCCTGGTAAAGACCGTGTGTTTGGCTTCATATTCGGCCTATATCCTTACTGAACTGCTCCAGTAAACTCATAGAAAAATTGTCAATAAAAGATTATTTTTTGAACTGGAAAATAAAAAACTTTTGAATTCCTTCCAAAGCGGTGGTCGTTTTAAACCAGCCATTCTCAAACTGGGCGCTAGCGCCCACCAGTGGGCGTTTTCTGGCGTTCGGTGGGCGTTCTGAGATATTTTCAATT
The DNA here is from genome assembly GCA_012654025.1 of Pachypsylla venusta. Classification (NCBI taxonomy): domain Eukaryota; kingdom Metazoa; phylum Arthropoda; class Insecta; order Hemiptera; family Aphalaridae; genus Pachypsylla; species Pachypsylla venusta. The sequence continues at coordinate 1,029,233 of CM022881.1, forward strand.
TTGATGGGCGATTGAAGGAATAAGTGAGCGCTGAACAGTTTAGCAAAGATTTTTTTTCCCAACAAACTCTCAAAGTAGGTACCTACTTAGTAATAATAATAAACCTATTATCTTTTTACTTTCTTGAAGGGGAAATATATTTTGAGTCTCCTAAAAGAGATATCTTTATCCTTGCACTGCGGAACACCTTTGTATAAAATTTCAGCTTTCTCGCTTATCCCGAAGTGATACTTCTTAACTATGGGTTTTTGGTGGGACCGACCCGTAGAGTGAGCACCGCTCTTAGTGTTGGGACCATCCTTATCCTTTATCCTTCCCTTTGACATAACTTACGACCATAATAATATGAGAGCCATTATCACATAAAATGTAACAACGAGTGCAATCTTCAAATCAGCTGATGGCCATCTTCATATTATCGGATCAGATGAAACCAACGAGAGAAGCTAATAATCTTTCAACGGAACAACAAGTGCAAGTGAGTCATTCATTCAGTATCTTTAATCAGTGTATCTATCTCTCATATCTTGAACAAGTGCATTTTAATCAATTATCAAGTGAATATAAACAGAACAAGACTGAAAACTAACTTCCTCCTATCCATTCTCTACACTTAGTTAGAAAATTCAATATTTTATTCAAGGGTATGACTTTTTGTACTTCGGAACCCCTTTGTATCAAATTTCAGCTTTCTCGCTTATCCCGGAGTGGTACTTCTCAATTCCGATTTTTTGGTGGTGAAAACCGTCCATAAATCGGACAGAAACCGGAAATTTTCAAATTTTATATTTTTATGGGGTCCTTATATACTTTTTTTTTTGGGGGGGGGGTCTATTCTCGGTCATTTTTCGTTATTTATTTTCCTTTCTTATTACGCACCTACATACTAAAAGGGATCTGTGTGCCAAGTTTCAAGTCTCTAAGTTCAGCCATCGTGGAGCTGCGTTGATTATCAGTCAGTCAGTATACCAACTGGGCTTTGCGTTTTATAAGTATAGATTTCTATATTACCTACCTCATTATGGTTTTACTTGGCATACCTAATATCCCAATTTAACAAAATTAAAAAAAAATATTTTTTGACCTGCATATAAGAATCGTAGCGAAGCATTTGTGAAGGATTATAAACCAAAAAAACATTCCACATATGGTGGTGGCATAATTTGACCTTCTATCCTAGAGACCTCAATAAAGAGGATCACAAACATATCTACCTATAGTTCGGGAGCTGGCTAGCCATATCTTACCTCATAAGGTATAAAATTTTTGACCCGTGGGCTGGAAGTGCATCGGTTGGGTAATGTCAAAACCCGCTTTCTTAGTTGCCAGACCGGGGGCGTTTAGAAGCTACAGACCCGCCAAAAATCGAAATTGGGCCAAAAATTACCTCATAAGGTACACGAAAAAAACAAATTCCGAAATGATCCTCAGAGTGTCCTGAACAAGAAATCATGTCGTAAGAAAGG
>CM022881.1:1063751-1078290 GCA_012654025.1 Pachypsylla venusta
CCAGGATGATCTTGAGCATGTTACTTTTGATGATGAGTGAATCAGTCAATATGTCAGTCAGTCAGTGAGTATCCAAAAGTGTAAACTTTGCTATTACCTATCTCCCGCCCGGTTAGCATTAACTTTTCAAATTTATCCTGTAGTATTGTACTGTACTACGGATTGTATGTTCAAAATATGAATGACCTATCCCCTGTAGAACCGGATATCTGACGGTGGGAAAAACTTGGTGAAATGCTTCGTGTTGGTGCTTTCTGGAACTTGGCCTGGCGCACTGCCGTGCGCTCGGATCTAGCATGATATTAAACACGCCACAAGTATTTCCTAATATCTGATTTACTTCACAACAAATACTCTCATGGATCTTCCACTGTTCTCGAAAATACCTCTTTAAAATGGGGATTCACCAAGTTTATATCAATTAAGGAGCGCGCTACCGCTCCGCCCCGCCAAGTCAAAAGGCGGTATCTACCAAGAGTATAATATACGCCACAGCTTAAATTGCCGATTTCAGCTTATTACAGAAGAAAAATTAAATACCTCAGGATATATATGATTATTTCCTACGTATGGGGCGAATAGAAGCAATCTGATTCACTCATCATCTACAATTTGACTGATTCACTCATCATCATAGGTTTCAGTTACTTCCCGTATACCTAGAGCGCTAAAATTTTGCATGAAGTTAGCAATTGACATCTGAAATCTTCCATAAAGTTAGATATTTACATGCAATGAAGCAGGAAAGAACTTTGCGCACCCTTCTACACGCATTTTAATTTTTTTGGATTCTAACCCAATACTACTCCCAACACGTTCTACCCACAAATTTGTTGGTATTTAGGTCAGTTCTATGATTTAAAGACGGAACAACCAATTCAATACTATTATGTCAGCTAAACAAGAAGGCCGCTCACATGGCTCCGTCCAAAAAATCCATATCCATACTAATATTATAAATGCGAAAGTAACTCTGTCTGTCTGTATGTATGTTACGCTTTCACGCTTAAACTACTGAACCGATTTTGATGAAATTTGGTATGGAGATAGACTAAACTTTAGGAAAGGACATAGGNAGAGAGACTTAAATTCAAATGAATCCGCAAGTAGCAAAACTGGAACTCGTATATTTACTATAAATATATTTTTTTTATTATTATTTTTATTTGCTTTGTCGTGCATATTACCTACTTTATTAATACTTTGATGGTCTTATTGTACATTTGTGTTCGATTTACACAGAAATTTCATGGTTTCCTATATGCTGTGTAATCGAAAAGAAAAAACGGCTAAATAATCAGTTACATATAGTAATCTTTACAAGAAGTATTGATATCTCACAAAAAAATTATCATTGAAAAAAGGCCAAGTTCCACTCTCTCAACCAAAAAATTCCGCCTATGAAAGTAGTGATATCTATTATTGGGGCCAAGTTTTGTCTTAAAGTAATACCGACTTTACATTTGACCAGTTTGTAAAAAGGTAGTATTTTGGGAATACCCTCAGGAAAAACTGACCAATTGTAAAGTCGGTATTACTTTAAGAGAATTGAGACAGAAGAACGTGCAATAATGAATTTAAGTTTGGGATATACAGCAGCAACAATAAACTTGGCCCCAATAATAGATATCACTACTTTCATAGACGGATTTTTTTGGTAGAGTGAGTGGAACTTGGCCTTTTTTCAATGATAATTTTTTTTGTAAGATAGCCATATTACCTTAGGTGATTGGGACTCTTAAAAACACTGCAAGAATCAGAAAGTTGGGGGAGAGGACTTGCTCATTTATGAAATTTACCACAGGTTTGGAATAACAGGATTGTAGACTTGTATAACATGATCACCAGCACAGAAAAGGTGCCTGAAAGTCATCTGAAAGTGCTCTATAGTTCCAGAACCTGTCTCCTTTAAAATCTCCTTTTTTCCAGAATGAAACAAGATATTACGGTTTGTAGAAAATTTCTGGTTTTATCGTATGAAATATATCTTATTCCCATATTTTAGCTTTCTACCTCACCTGAAAGTGCTCTGAAGTTCAAGAACCTGTCTACTATAATCTCTTTTTTTTCCCCAGAACGAAACAAATTTTAGGGTTTTATAAAATTTCTGGTGTTATGGTGTGAAATATACCTTATTCCCATATTTCAGTTTTCTAGCTCAACTGAAAGTGCTCTGAAGTTCAAGAACCTGTCTCCTATAAAATCTTTTTTTTTCTCCAGAACGAAACAAATTTTAGGGTTTGTAGAAAATTTCTGGTGTTATGGTGTGAAATATACCTTTTTCCCATATTTTAGCTTTCTAGCTCACCTGAAAGTGCTCTGACATTTCAGAACCTCTCTCCTATAAAATCTATTTTTTCCTCCGGTAGATAAAAAAAACGTTATGATTTTTAGAATTTTTCTGGTGTTTTGATGTTAAAATATAGCGCCATACCATATTTTAGCCGTTTACTTCATCTAAAACTTCTCTAAAACCTGTCTCCTATGAAATCTCTTTTTCTCCGGAACGAAATAAAAATTTATGATTTCTACAGTTTTCCTGGAGTTTTCGTGTTAAAATAAAACTGCATACCAAATTTCATATTTCTACGCCTACTAGAAGTGCTGTAGAATTTTGATGAGTCAGTCGTGTGTCACAAATCCAGCGTGGTTTTGGACTTTTCAGATCCCTATTACCCTTTTCATGTGCAATCCCCATTCTGACATAGTCTCTGTATGGGGACCTTGTAATAATGACCAAATATAGTGTTCATAGGTTCAACAAATCAGTGAGCCTTTGGGCTGGCTGTCGCCTCACTAGAGTTTTTAATTTGTCTTGTAAAAATGTATCCGGGGTGGGGAAATATTCAGCCTTTGGGCGGGCTGTCGCCTCACTGGAGTTTTTAAGTTGCCTAATAAAAATATATTTGGGGTGAGAAAACAGTCAGCCTTTGGGCTGGCTGTTTCCTCACTGGAGTCTTTAAGTTACCTGGTAAAAATGTATCTGTGGTGAGAAAAAGGTAAGCCTTTGGGCCAGCTGTCGCTTCACAAGAGTTTTTAAGCTGCCTTGTAAAAAATGTATCTTTGGTGAGGAAAAAGTCTTCCTTTGGGGGCTGGCTGACTCCTCTCAGGAAATTTTAGTTGTTTACTTAAAGTGTCTCTGTTGCGAGATAATAGTTGGCCCCTTGGCGGGCTGCTGCAGCACTGGTTTATCAAAAGTTAGGAAATATGCAACCCCCTTGAAGTAATACTATGTAGTTCCAAGAGGGATAAATTGCAACAAATCAAATATCATACTCGTACGTNCAACAGATCCGGAGATACAGCGGGGTCGAAAATAACATGACACATTTCGTGTAATATACACTCTGCAGCCGCCGGGTTTTAGTTCGCATTGCCGTGCGTCTAGATTTTGGACGGATGGAATATTGCTACCATTGTCCTCTTTTTTTACACGAAGAGTTTTTGGGAGGATAATATTTTCACTGAAGCTGCTACCAGCTTAAAGACAGCTGTTCTTTTATTCCATACGTGTTGTTCTCTAATTGGTGCACGTACAGGTTTCGTACAAACGTGTACCATGTTTGTTTGTTTGAAATAATCACACCAACAGTGTAATTAACTCGTCGTTCATTACTCCTCAAATTCATAAAACAAATCATCCTAAGAATGACTTTGAAATGGATGTTGGGTTTCACCACAAAAACAGTGTACTGTTCCCTTTTACTTCTAACAGTCGTCAGCCATTCTAACAGTCATATTGAGGNATCTTCTGTCTTTATTATGTCTGTGTGATCTTCTGTCTTTATTATGTCTGTGTGATCTTCTGTCTTCATTATGTCTGTGTGATCTTCTGTCTTTATTATGTCTGTGTGATCTTCTGTCTTTATTATGTCTGTGTGATCTTCTGTCTTTATTATATCTGTGTGATCTTCTGTCTTTATTATGTCTGTGTGATCTTCTGTCTTTATTATGTCTGTGTTATCTTCTGTCTTCATTATGTCTGTGTTATCTTCTATCTTTATTATGTCTGTGTTATCTTCTGTCTTTATTATGTCTGTGTGATCTTCTGTCTTTATTATGTCTGTGTGATCTTCTATCTTTTTTATGTCTGTGTTATCTTCTGTCTTTATTATGTCTGTGTCTGTGTGATCTGCTGTCTTTATTATGTCTTTGTCGTTCCGCCATATCATCTGATAGTAAATTCATAATATATTATCGGCACGTTTCTTTCTTAACTTTGACTATAGCTCTTCACAATTCTTGCTCACTTAAACTGACTTTCATACAGTAGTTAGTTACTCGAGTAACTAATACTGTATGAAAATGGCAAAGCCAATTGACATGCAACACGGTTAGCACGTTGCGCAAAAGGCAAAAAATGGCGAATAATTATTTTTTTATACCTGACATTTATTGAGAAAATAGTTGAAATTTCCATTTTAATTAACTATCTTCAGGGTGAGTCATTTCAAAGAACATAGTCAAATATCTTGGAAACCGTTAGAGATAGGAAGAAAACGTTTGATACAAACCTTCCTTATCTTTAGAGGGAGAAATTCAATAGTGACCTTGATTTTTTTCTCCAAGGTCGCCTTCAAAGTAATTTTAAGGTCAACTTTGATTTTCTAAATAGAATCCTACATTTTTTATTATTGTATTGAATTTTGTATTAAATCTTTCTTGCTTAAATTTTTTCAAGGTTTTATGCACAAATAATTGCAAGGGTCGCAATCCTAAACACACATGATAAATATATATCTTCCTAAGAGCACCATAATCAAAGATACCATCATGTAATATATAGGGTTCCATATACAGGGTGATTCAGGTTGTTTGTAGCAATGGAATAGGGGTTGTAGAACATGAAAAAAGAATCATTTACAGGTGTGATTTTTTTTTTTTATTTAGGCCTTAGTTTGGGAGTTATCGCTAAAAACGTGATTTTTTTATGTGCTCATAACTCCTTTAAAAATGGTCCTATTTTCAAATATAAAAATGTTCTGAAAAGCTAATTTTAATCTGCATTTACACATTGACTTACTCCGAATCAATGTAGCAAAATAGCGGCCATTTTAAATTTTCAAATTAGATTTTCTCGAAAACCGCTCCATGGATTTTTAATTTTTTTATCTCATTTTTGAAGAAATAAAAAGCACCACAGACTTTACTCCAAACACTTTTCCGAAATATTAACACTTATGCCTTTGTTAATGCTGAACGTTCATTGACCAATTTAAAAAGCGTTGAGACTTAATCACTGATTTTAACTTTTTGGTCAGTACTTAGTAGGTAAAATTTCTTTGAAAAAACTTACCTTTTCCTATTCTAGGCTCGTTCAAACTGTCTTATATTATTTTCTATGCACTTTTGCACCTTTTATAAAGTTTGTAGTGCTTTTAATTTCTACAAAAATGAGACAAAAAAATTAAAAATCCATGGAGTGGTTTTCGAGAAAATCGAATTTAAAAATTTCAAATGGCCGCCATTTTCTTACATTGATTCGGAGCAATTCATTGTGCAAACTATATAAATGTAGCTTAAAATTAGCTTTCCAGATCAATTTCATTTTTAAAAATCGGAATTCATAAAGGAGTTATGAGCTCATGAAAAAAAATACGTGTTTAGCGATAACTCCCAAACTAAGGCATAAATAAAAAAATCATACCTGCAAAAAGTGTTTCTTTTTTCATGTTCTACAACTTCTATTCGCTTGATACAAATCACCCTGTATACATAAAAAAAAGATCTTAAAATAACCTAGAGTCGACCTTGGAGAAAAATATCATTATTAAATTTCCCCCTAGAAATAAAGGTTTTTTTATTAACGTTTTCTTCCTATCTCTACCTAACAGTTTCCGAGATATTTGACTATGTCCTTTAAAATGACTCACCCTGTATATTTTTCCTTTTTACATTCAACATACTCTTTTGATTGGACAGAGGACACATGGATTTTATCTATTAAATTTTTAGGATTCCAAATACAGGGTGGACCAAAAGTCTCCATGGCGTTTAAAAATTTAATAACTTTCTCGTTTGTATATTTTTTTTTATTGAAGTTATACTTCTTTAGGCGCGTTATGAAAATGATGAGAGTGTAATTTTAAATATTGCATTTTCTCATTCTATATCCATAGAATATTGTAGGTCAGTGGCAAGGCCTTTGTTTCATAGATGGTAGGTTCCGAGCTCACTCCCGGGTAGGATAGTAAGATTTTTTTAAATATTAATATTCAAAAAAACATATTACCCCACGCGCGTTCATTTTTTTTTTCTTTCGATATTATATAAATAACACCTGGAGAATAAATTATGGAGGGGATTCACAGCTGAACAAAGAACCAGAATAATAGAATTTTATTATTTAAATCAGCGATCAATTATCTTTTAAGGCAAATTTTTAACGAGCGAATAATTTTCAGAAATTAATTGGCCAGCACGTTCGCCAGATTTGTCAGCACCCGACTATTTGGTTTGGGGTTATTTGAAGATATATGAACAAGCCACAAATCTAGAAAGATGTTATGAAAAATTTAAAACGAGCTCATCATTGCGAAGCTGAAAACGGAGGTCATTTATGTAAAAAAAAAAAATCCATTTTGTATAGGTATTTTAAAATCTGAAAAAAACTCTGCCAATGTGACATCCGGGTTTATTTTTTTTCCTGCAAAAAATAATATTTTTTTTGACATACCTACCAAAATTGAAGTCTCTGGCTCTTACAATTNAAATGTTACATTCACTCTTTGGCTCAACCTACCATAAGTATCCAAACCTAAGAAGAAGTATTAAAATGTTACATTCACTCTTTGGCTCAACCTACCAGCTACCAGTAAAAAATCCGATTTTTCTTACACTGAGATGATCAAAAATAAAAACCGATCGAGTTTAACCGACGAACACACCGAGCGCATTGCTCGGTGTGTTCATGCAATGCGCCTGAGCCGAGTATTATCGTCCTACTCACCAAACTATTATTTGTTGATACATTATCCGTGTTATTTTCTCACTGTATGGCATGTCCGCTGTCATAAAGCAAAGATTTTCTTCTCTGACCCGCCATATGCTGGCTGCTGGCACAGATCTGCCTCTGTCGCGATAGAGTAGATCTGACTAAGGCAAGGAACATTTTTTTCTCCTAAATGATACTCTCCCATATTTTTTAGAGATACATTTTTTGTCTATATCTGTCCATTTTAGGCAATGTTGCCTGACCTCTCTAATTGGCAGGAGGAATTAAAAAAAAACAAAAAAAAAAACATAAGGAATCGTACAAAATGACATTTGCATCCCAACCAGTAGGGTAATGAAACGTTTATATGGTACTGAATGTACGGGCGTCAAACATGGAGTTGGGATTTCTTTCAAGCATTTCGCCTTCCCCCCGGAAAATCCCTTCTTCCCGGAAAAAAATAGATGAATAGTAATTTAAATTCTGATTTTGAAGTAGCTATTTGAATTCCTATTTCAAAATCAAAACAGTGTGCAGTGGTCAAGAGCGCGCATGGTCTAGTAATCTAATATCATTGATCCAACGACCTGATGGTTTTGTTTTAATTTTGTCAACTCCTCGAATATTTTAATATCAGATCAACCGAGAGTGTTCAAGAACCTGGTTTAGCAATCCGAGATCTTTGGTTGAATTTTCAACTGAAGAAAGCAAACTTAGTAAGGAATGTCATAGTAGGTATTGACGAACTTTATAATATATTGATATAAAATCAGTTCCTTTTAAATTTTAGGAGAAGTATAGTTTGGGTGGGTGGAATATTGTCGCTCTTGACGTCTTCTATTACACGAAGTGTTTTTTTGGGAGGATAGCACTAATTTTTGATTTCATCGTATTTGTGGGAAACACCATCTATTACCATGCTCCATACAGAATATAAAACAAAATTTTCCAAAAGACATCTGGAAGTGGCAGAAAAAAGTGAGTCTTCATATCTATAAACTCTGGTTCATATTACCGACTATATGTAGGTAGCTTTGCTTACTGTTGACGTACGCGTATCTACCAACACGCTTGATAGGGTAAACATTGTTCCTCATCGATTAGACCCAATGCCAAGGAAACACTGCCACTTTGACATTACCTGAGACTTTTGTTGTTGATTAACCGGATGAGTACTATAGATATAAAAATTGTTTAGAACCAATGCCAAAGAAACTCTGCCGCTTTGACATTACCCGAGACTTTTGTTATTGATAAACCGGATGAGTATTATAGATACCTTACCATTACCTTTTTGAATTTCAGGTTCCTTTCAGAGGTTCGGTTGTAACTTTGAAAACAGAAAATTTGCTTATAAAACAGATTCTATATTTGATTGTGGTTTCGGAAACAGTTTACCCCCATATGAATATGATAGTGTGGAACAATTGAATGATGATATTCTATTAATTTCAACAGCGATTGAAGTGTCTTTGGATTCAATGGTGCATGAAAATGTGAAAGATTTAATACTGTAAGTTCGTTAGAAAAAGAAGAAGAGGCAGTATCAATTAAGAAGCGTGGCAGCACTCCGCCCGCCAAGTCAAATACAATGAGCGTTGCACAAGTGATATATTACCTCACGTCACAAAGTGCACTTTTCAAGTCTCTCCACAGCCATGGGAAAAATTTGTGGAGGGCCTTTTGTTGCATATTTCATAATCAGATAGGTAGATGATGAGATAAAATCAATAGATTGAAAAAAAAAGTTGCGGGAACATTGAGAAAAAAACATTTGAAAAGTGTCATTTTTACACTCTCAGTCTCCTTCATCATCTTCTTCTTGAACGTTAACGAGGCTACATCCAAAACTACCGAACCGATTTTGATCGGATATGTCTCATTTGGATGCATCTTGTGAAAGGGTGTGCCTTTTGATATTTTTATCGTAAAAAAGTACCTCCCCCCCCCCACTATTTGCTCAAAAATCTTTTTTTTTTTTTTTACACTCATTTAAAATTTTAAACTCTTATAGGTTCTCAACTAAAAGATGAGAAAGGTGATAAAGAAAAATGGTTTCTATCTTTTATTTTTCTCCAAAAAGTTATAGATTATAGAAGGCAAAAAGGTTTAAATATGGAGTGGGTAGGAGCAGATCCGTATTCAGGACAGGGTTTTATGTGTTCAACCTTCATTTCATTTTTCCTAGAATCCCTATCCCCCCAAAAATACCACTGCATCAGATCAAAAATATATATATTTTTTTTTTAGAAAATTAAAAGGAAATTGTGAAAATTGTCATTTTGGACCTCAAATATATTCGATGTGTATTTCTTTCAGTTTTCATGTGAGCTATTTTACTTCAAATAATTCAGTAAATATGGAAGATCTTTTTAACCAATTCCGTCCCAAATATCGAGAAGGAATTGATTTGGAGTTCATTGTTAGTATATTCGATTTGATTGCTGGATTTGATACAAGAAACTTAAGTGACTCAAATTCATATATTGTGACTGGACACACTACAACGGATTATGATGAAGTAAATAAGATAGTTAATGATAATTCAATCAATCCAGCACACCTCAAACATGATCGCGTTGCAGGTGTGTTATGATTTGTGCAGATTGTATTCTATTTAGTGTGTATCCCTAACAGAGTACAATGAGATATACGATTCTCCCACACTCCCCATAAGATTTACAATACATACACTGAGACTTAACGAAATAAAAGCATATTTACAAAAAAAGACAATATCGATTGTAATTGAAATTATTAGGGCGAGCTTTCAATAGCACTCAGGCTATCATCCTCAGGCCAGTGTTGACTCTATGATGTTCAGAATAGAAGTGAGCGTACGTTTACTTATGTCTACTGCAAAATTCGGACATAAAAGCTACAATAACGTAAAATCGAATTTCTTCACCAATCTTAAAGATCCGATAAAAAAAAGAAAATAAATCAGGTATAGTCTATAAGATAAATTGTGAGGACTGCGGGTCAAATTACATAGGGGAGTCTGGCCAATACTTGAAGAAACGATTATACCAACACCAATATAGTCTATAAGATAAATTGTGAGGACTGCGGGTCAAATTACATAGGGGANAGTGGAAGTGAGTGTATCAGAGTATGAGATGTTAATATTTCTGTAGATCGAGCAAATTTTGATAAATTCTTATATTGTTTCCCACATCACATTTGTAATTAATTGAGCATGTATTTTGATTTATGTGAAAAGCCTCTAAGATTTTTCTTTTTTTTATATATTATTTCTCATTAGCAATTATTTTACCCTCATCAAAATTAAAATTAGTTTTGTTTTCAAAGGCATGGTTAGTCAGGAGGTCAGGACTGTATTGTTTTTCTCCTTTTTTACATCATATTGATGTTGGTATTTTTTAGAATCGATATTGTCTTCTTTTTTTTTTTGTAAATATTTTTTATTATTTTACGATTCTTTTTATAAATATTTTTGAAATAAAAGCAGAAATTCTGCAGTGCCTATGGGCGCAAAATTGGAATGACCAATTGGAATGGGATGGAAAACCTATCAAGTCTAGAAAGATCTGATGGTTCAAGAATAGACAGAATATGGCATAAACCTAGGGCACGCTTTATTATTTGGTTTAGTTCATTGTGGCGGGAATATCTGCCCCCATTTTCATGCAACTTAAACCGTATTGGCTCTGTGACTCAAGCCAACTGTAACGGAAACATGATCTAAAAAACAGCCAACATTAGAAATTGGCATGGCCTGTAACCAAGCACGTCCTTCTTTTGACTCAGGCCTATTATTCTGGCGTTGTCACGAGGTGGTAATTGCGCTACAAAATGTTCGATTTTTTTCCAATTGGGACAAGTCTCATTTTAGTTGGGAGTTTGAATTTGGCGGTGAGTTTTTATTACTATTTTCTATCCATTTTTCTGGTGATTTTTTCATTACTTCTTTGTGAAAAAAAGATGGGACGATAAGAGCCATCCAGATAGTGACAGAGTTCAAAGAAGTCAAGAAGATGGGTAACACTATGTCTTCTGCCAATAGAATACCTAAACCGCCCGTGTTGATTAGAAAAGTGGCTTGTAGCCATGATAGTACATCTAATTTGAGATTGAAAATCTTTTCTAAAGCTGTGCGAATCATTCCATTAAAGTTTTCCGCAGCCTTTTTTTTTTTTTTTTGCTGGTTCTCAGTAAGTATAGAAGTTTTCTAGACTCATGCAATTGTTAGGAATGAAAAGAGAATGGTGAGCTGCCTAGACTTTATGTGAGCCATTTTGTTTTTTCGGGTTTTTATTCAAAAGCTTAGGCTGCGTCTTCAGAGAAAGGGGAGAACCAAGGAGGTTTAATTGCTCAGCTATTGGAAAAAGTGAAGGAGGATAGGTATTTACCAGATATTTTTTGTCAGAATTTTGCGGACGGTGACATTGCTGTAATCCTGTTTTTTAAAAAAAAAATCGCATTTTTTAGTGTTATGTGTTAGACCGAAAGTGGCACCTTGTTTCATAATCTTTTCCGAGTCTTCTAATACTGTGTCAGACGGAAGACGGACCACCTAAACTGCCTTCATCCAGATATTATACGTGTAGAGGGGATTTCAGATTATCAATTTATGTAATATAAATTAAAACAAGAAAATGGATATCCCTTTGCAGGTATACTGAAATTCAAATTCAACAATAGAATTGGTTTCCTTGTCATTGATCCCTTCCTTACAATATCTCATGTGGGTGTCATAATGAGTGATGGAGGACCCCTTCCCGACGGTAAGTGTTAAGAATTACCATTTTTAATTTGTCTTCCCCTAGAAGATAAAATATTGTAATCGTGCATAAAATTGGTACATTTTTTGACCTAAAAAATCGCCTACTGGGAACCCAAAATACAAAATAAATAAATAACAAAATAAATCAAATATGTCATTTCCTATTGCTTTTGAGGCACATTTTCACTAATTTTTAATTTTGGAAAACTTTGTAAACATGGGGATCAACAGACCAATATATCAGACGTTAGACGTCGGACGTTCAACCTACGTACGGAATCGTGTGCAGAGCTCTAGGAGCCAAACTGCTGCTACGATTTTGATGAAATTTAATACAGGTCATCTATTCGATAATTTTTGGTATTTTGTAGAAATTTTGGTTTTTGTGGCCCCGGCAGGTACCCGCAAATATAAAAATATAAAAGTCGTCTCATTTTGATAAAATTTTGTATATTTAGTCACCTGAGAATTAAATTGTACAATTTCTGTTATTTTGTACAAATTTTGTTTTTGGGGCCCCAGTAGGAGCCCACCCTATATTGGATTTTTTTGATATTTTTTAGAGACTTTGGTTTTGGAGCCCCGGTACGCGGTGGAGACCTAATACATATTATGATAAAATTTGGTATATTGAGTCATCCGAGAATGATATTGGTCTATTTTCGTTATCTTTTATACACTTTGGTTTGCACTTTGATGAAATTTTGTATATTATTTTGACTCACCTGAGACTTATTTTGGATGATTTTTGGTATTTTGTAGACATTTTTGTTTTGCGTCCCCGGTGTTTATAATGGTTTATATAGGTTATATGTTTTAATATAAAGGAGATGTGATATAAAGAGATTTATTTTTATTAATTTATTATATCTAACATTAGAAGTCCTTTTTATTATTTAATTAATTATTAAGTTGCAAGATGCAAGACTTATTAGACAACCATAAGTCAAGATGGTCGACCAATCATCTTTGGTAAAAAAAAAAAGTCACGTGACCAACAATGCATTAATAAGTAAAACAAGTTGGATACACGTAATCAAGTTGACGGCGTAATATAATTATTCATTTTAACACTCTAACAGCAGGCAGGGCCCCCCCATATATGAAAATTATTCAGCAGTCTTCAGGGCGCAGAGCCATTGTGATCACTTAGGTATTCCTTTATTGGAGTCAGACGGGAGGCTACAATGAGTGAGGGGGAGCTAAAACATTGTAATTATTGGCGTACAGAAACCAGAGAGAAGAAGTTATAGGATAAAAATAACCGTCAATCTGGGAATTAATTTTGGTTTTGGGGTCCCTGCCGGGTCCCAAATGTGAAAAAAACATAAATTTTGTCTGATTTTTATAAAATTTGGTATGTACCTTTGCCCAAGTACTATAATTGACATCTTTTGGTATTTTGTAGTAATTTTGGTTTTGGGGCCCCGGTTGGGGCCCCCAAATGAAAAAAACATAAAATTCGTCCGATTTTGATAAAATTTGGTATGCATAGCCACCAAACTATTATATTTGATAATTTTTGGTGTTTTGCAAATTTTTTGCATTTGGGGCGCCACCTTTTGAGAAAAATTCACCCTGGGCGGGAATTGAACTTCCGATTTGGACTTCAAGAGACAAGTGTCCTTACTTGACTAGCAAGCAAGGCCGTTTCGATTCACTTTGATTAAACAAAATTTCATCAAAACGAAAAACAGGAGATATAATATCCATAATTGTATTGAGGAAAATACAATTGCAAAAAAATAGGTTTCTACATATTTTTTCCCCAAACAATCCAAAGTATTAACCATTATCCTGTGAAGAAAATTTAGTCCGCTATATCGGTTATAAGTCCAGAATCGTACGCCCAATTTTCTTGATAATGGTTTCATTGGAACCCTGGTTAAAAAATTCGCCAAACATCATAATCATGTCTATTTTGTTACATACTGGGAGGTTATGTCTATATTTTCATGTAAAATCCTATACTGGGACACTTACAAAGTGTGTAACTATATTAATTAAATTTTACAGGTATATACCTTAAAGAAGGAAATATCTTTCACTATTGGATGGCAGGTCCAAATTATATTCTGGCTTACTGTCCGGATCTCCAATTGTATGTTCTTTACTATGTGGCGCAGTCATTTTGTTCAATGGTATACTGTACTGGAAAGACAAATCTTTTACAATTAATGGGACACATGGAAATCAATAGTCAAGGTGGACTTCTAGTGAACAAAGTTGAATTTGATTTTAATACCAATGGAACACAGAAATTTCATTTCGTGAGTGCAGTGCTCGATCTAGAAGCAGACATGTATTTGTACGAACATGAAACAATCAACAGAACCCTTCAAAAGGTTTGTACGTACTCAATATAAATTAAAATAAACACCTTCGTAGGTCCTTTCCTTCTAACTTCTCATTTTTATTTATTTTATGAACTTTCTTTAACCCTAGCATTGCCAAGGGTTGTACGTACTCAATATAAATTAAAATAAACACCTTCGTAGGTCCTTTCCTTCTAACTTCTCATTTTTATTTATTTTATGAACTTTCTTTAACCCTAGCATTGCCAAGGGTTGTACGTACTCAATATAAATTAAAATAAACACCTCCGTAGGTCCTTTCCTTCTAACTTCTCATTTTTATTTATTTTATGAACTTTCTTTAACCCTAGCATTGCCAAGGGTTGTACGTACTCAATATAAATTAAAATAAACACCTTCGTAGGTCCTTTCCTTCTAACTTCTCATTTTTATTTATTTTATGAACTTTCTTTAACCCTAGCATTGCCAAGGGTTGTACGTACTCAATATAAATTAAAATAAACACCTCCGTAGGTCCTTTCCTTCTAACTTCTCATTTTTATT
>CM022881.1:1118874-1143123 GCA_012654025.1 Pachypsylla venusta
ATAGGGGAGGGGCTAATGAGGGAAAAGTACGGTTTTTCGATTTTTCCCTTTATTTGTATGTCAAAATACACCCCTCCACCAAATTTCGTGTTTCTAGCTCCACTGGAAGTGCCTCATAATATTGATGAGTGAGTGAGTGAATGAATGAATGAGTAGTAAAATTAGAACTTTTTGTACCCCTGTATCTTCTGAAGTTTTTATCTTCGGGCTTTCAAATTTCCCATGTGACATTTCATAGTGGTCCTTATGTTATGTTCCAAATTTCAAGTTATAATCATTATCAGGAACAGAGTTAGGAGGGTAGGGAAAACAGTACGAAGCCCTTCGTGTAAATATACACACTGCGTGCGTCAGGCCGGAACTTGGCCTGGCGCACTGCCGTGCGCCTAGATATATATATCGATTTTCGATATATCGTCTCATCCCTAGTTAGATTTTAAAAAAAATACGTGCCGCATATAATGCTAACAAAATTTGACTATCTACTTGGGAGTCTCCAAAAACTTATTTTCCTCCCAATGTTACAGAGGCATGTGTAATTGTGTAACCTACAAACCTAGATAATAAACCAAAAAACAAAAAAATTCTATGAATCATGCTGATATAATGAGACCCACTAACCTACTTGAAATCATCACACAAGATACATTTAATGTGTGAAAACAATTAGGTACCTAATAGAAAAGAAAAAATATATATTATATATATATTTATATATTTCACAGAAAATTTCTCAATACACTCCTGAAATTAAAAAAAAAAAAAAAATGTCCCTTGAGTCACTTGAGTGGAAGTTAACCAACCACTAGGCGAGGTTAATGTCTGAGGCATTTTCTACCACCTAACACTTAGAGCACTATATTTATGTGGTCAAATACTCAAATTAATGAGGAAAAAATCCTGCCTCCGCTGGGGATCGAACCCACGCCCTCCTGTTTACCAGGCGAGCGCTTAACCACTGAGCTAATGAGGCAGTAACGCACACATTGATATAGTAGTAAACAGTTTTTTCTTTTTAATTTGACTTAACGTCTCTTTAACATTTATTGGTCATTCAAGATGGGGGTTTCACCCTTCATTCGCTATAAACATGCAAACCAGATACCCACATTGACCTCACCCAGCCTGGATTGGGCCGGGAAAATAGCCAGCATCACAGGGGAATCCACATGGTACAACCTCGCAGGACGTTGCTTAACTTCACTGAGTTAAATACGAGCCTTTGATTTTTTGAACACAGTACGCGGAACATTATTATTTACAAATTTCAGCGACCAGAAATTTACCGGTACGGAGAATAAACATTACTGATGAAAAGGTGAGAATATTTGATGGACGCATCTTTTTCCCCCCGCAGTTGGCGCCTCAGTTTGAATATTTAAAAATGCTTTCTTAGTGCGCATAATCTATGTCTGATCTCTAGTCATGAGAATTTATTGAATAGTTGATTGAATCCGTTATGTAAGGGCCATATAGGTATTCTAAAATTCCACTCAAGTGTGAGTTGTCACTCCGACTACAAATTAACGAAGTGGCCACTCGCACTTGTAAAATTTCCCTTTTTATTTTATAATATTTATTTTATAATAATATGACATTTTTTTGGTCAGAAAATTTTTTAAAATACAAATCGGACACTCATGTCAGCCAACGATCATACCACGTTGAATACACAAGTTCCCGTCAGATCACTGAAGTTAAGCAACGTCGGGCGTATTCAGTACTTGGATGGGTGACCGCTTGGGAACACCACGTATCATTGGCTCTTTTTTCCGGCCCAACCCAGGCTGGATGAGGTCAATGTTTGCAAGTTTCCAGCGAATGGAAGGTAAAACCCCGCTCTTGAATGATCAATAGATATTAAAGAGACGTTTAGCCAAAATAAAAAAGACACTCAAGTGGTAGTGACCACTCCAACTCGCACTCAAGTGGAGTATTAGAATATGGCCCTAGATGTTAATAATAAATAAAAATATTATCGAATAAAAGAATCAAATTAACTCTGGAAGGAATTTTAAGAAGAAAAATGAACTTATAGGGCAGAACAGTTCAATTCAGTGAAGTAATAAGTCCCTTATTACTTCACTGAATTGAACTGTTCCGCCCTATAAGTTCATTTTTCTTCTTAAAGTTCACTTCACACATCTGTCCCTTATTACTTCACTGAAGTGAACTGTTCCGCCATATAAGTTCATCTTTCTTCTTAAAGTTCACTTCACTCATCAGTCCCCTATTACTTCACTGAATTGAACTGTTCTGCCCTATAAGTTCATCTTTCTTCTTAAAGTTCACTTCACTCATCAGTCCCTCATTACTTCACTGAATTGAACTGTTCTGCCATATCAGTTCATCTTTCTTCTTAAAGTTCACTTCACTCATCAGTCCCATATTACTTCACTGAATTGAACTGTTCCGCCCTATAAGTTCATCTTTCTTCTTAAAGTTCACTTCACCCATCAGTCCCTTATTACTTCACTGAAGTGAACTGTTCCGCCATATCAGTTCATCTTTCTTCTTAAAGTTCACTTCACTCATCAGTCCCCTATTACTTCACTGAATTGAACTGTTCTGCCCTATAAGTTCATCTTTTCTCTTAAAGTTCACTTCACCCATCAGCCCCTTATTACTTCACTGTAGTGGACTGTTCCGCCCTATAAGTTCATCTTTTCTCTTAAAGTTCACTTCACTCATCAGTCCCTTATTACTTCACTGAATTGAACTGTTCTGCCTGAATTGAACTGATTCACCCATCAACTTTAAGAAGAAAGATGAACTTATATGGCGGAACAGTTCAGTTCAGTGAAGTAATAAGGGACTGATGGGTGAAGTGAACTTTAAGAAGAAAGATGAACTTATAGGGCGGAACAGTTCAATTCAGTGAAGTAATAAGGGACTGATGGGTGAAGTGAACTTTAAGAATATAGATGAACTTATAGGGCAGAACAGTTCAATTCAGTGATGTAATAAGGGACTGATGGGTGAAATGAACTTTAAGCAGAAAGATGAACTTATATGGCGGAACAGTCCAATTCAGTGAAGTAATAAGGGACTGATGGGTGAAGTGAACTTTAAGAAGAAAGATGAACTTATATGGCGGAACAGTTCACTTCAGTAAAGTAATAAGGGACTGATTTGTGAAGTGAACTTTAAGAAGAAAGATGAACTTATATGGCGGAACAGTTCAATTCAGTGAACTTGAGCTGCAAGTATAATTCCTCGAAATCTCGAAATGTTCGGCTCCTACACATCTCTATTTCGGACGGCAATGATGCGTATCAACTATTGTCTAAGTAGCGCTGGAGGGAGAGAACTTCCTCCTGACTTATCCTACATCGACCACACCCGTCGCTCGCTCAGTTCGTCTGCCCTCGTAAACTGTTAGAACGCAATAATTTGTTGTGTGTTTTTTTTAACCAAAGTGGGTGTAGCCCATTCTGCCGTATTCACTAATGTCTACAGTAGTGGAAGGGGAACTTTCCAGTAACTTCTCCACTCCGCCCGGTGTAGCCCATTCTGCCGTATTAACTAATGTCTGCAGTAGCGGAAGAGGAACTTTCCAGTAACTTCTCCACTCCGCCCAGTGTAGCCCATTCTGCCGTATTAACTAATGTCTGCAGTAGCGGAGGAAGGGGAACTTTCCAGTAACTTCTCCACTCCGCCCGGTGTAACCCATTCTGCCGTACTAACTAATGTCTGCAGTAGCGGAAGGGGGACTTTCCAGTAACCTCTCCACTCCGCCCGGTATAGCCCATTCTGCCGTATTAACTAATGTCTGCAGTAGCGGAAGAGGAACTTTCGAGTAACCTCTCCACTCCGCCCGGTATAGCCCATTCTGCCGTATTAACTAATGTCTGCAGTAGCGGAAGGGAAACTTTCCAGTAACCTCTCCACTCCGCCCGGTATAGCCCATTCTGCCTATTAACTAATGTCTACAGTAGCAGAAGAGGAACTTTCCAGTAACTTATTCACTCCGCCCGTGCCCGTCAGTAGCTGAGTTCGTCTGCCTCGTTAACGGTCAGATTATAATTTATTTTAGACGCCCCAAGCAGCCCGTTTTGGCGCCCCCTAAAACCTCGTCCCTGGCTTTTTACTTTGGATGTTACGTGGTCTATTCCTGCCTCGCGATGAAATATGAATAGCTACTTTCATGTAAGCAATGACGACATTATGGATACATAGGATAATTATATTAAACTTTTTTTTTATAAATGCGTCTTTTTCCCGCGGTTGGCGTCCCACTTGGACGATCCTACATACCAAATTTCAGACAGCAGAAATTCACCGGTACAAGTCAGTTTGTTTAGCACCAGTCAGTCTGTTTAGGTACTCACTGGGCTGTGCGTTTTGTAGAGGTGTGACAATTAAGTAATGAGACTGATTCCATAAAAACCGTATATTGAAAAATTATTATTCAATTCTGCCATCCCCTTCAAAGTATTCCCCTGGGGATGCTATACATCGATTCCAGAGCGGTTTCCACTGTTCGTAACATTTCTAGAATGTAACATTTCGCGAGATCCCTCGTCACGGCCTCTTGAGTGTGCGTAATCGACTCAAAATGAGTTCCTTCGACCACCGATTTCACTCTAGGGAACAGAAAAATGTCACAGGATGACACGTCGGGCGAATAAAGCGGCTGTTGCAACACGGCGATCCCTTGAGAGGTCAAATACTGCACACGCTTCTGATCAGGTAATGAAAATCGTTTTCACCTTCGACTTGCTCATGCGAGTTTTTTCGGCCGGGGGGCATGCGAAGAAAACCATTTTGAGCTTTGGCGGTTGGTTTCCGGGTCGTATTGGTAAAACCAGCTCTCATCGCCTGTAATTACTCGATCAAGCAGAGTGAGATCGTATTCCCCTTGCTTCAAAGGGGCCGGCACTAGAATGTCCGTAATCGACCGAAAATGGGTTCCTTCGACCACCGATTTCGCTCTAGGGAACAGAAAAATGTCATAGGGTGACACATCGGGCAAATAAGGCGGCCTGTTGCAACAATGCGATCCTTTTAGAGGTAAAATACTGGGACACGCTGAGGGCAGTGTGGCACGGCGCGTTGTCGTGATGAAGAATCCAGTAGTTTGCGATGTCTGGACGCACCCTGTTGACTTGTTTTCGCAATCTTTCGAGTACTTGATCACAAGGGCGTAGCCAGCATCTGACCTAGGGGGGGCAGGTGAGATCTTCATGTCGGGAGGGAGGGGGTGGGGGTCGATAAAGTAAATCGTTACTTATTTAATAATAAACCCCCAGGGGTAACTGATGATTAAGTTATTGGGGGGGGGAGACTCCAGGGCCCGAGCAAGTGGTTGATGATCCCTGGATAGTTACAAGTATCAGTAACGTCCCAGGAAGTAGTGTGGTAACATTTTAATACCACATGAACATCAACTGCGATCTCCCAATGGAGAAAAAAGGATTTTTATTCAGACCTCTGAAAAACGCTACCTCCTGGGGGCACTAAGGCACCTCTGGAGCCACCGCTAGAAGTGACAGCACGCGAGCCGGTAGTGATCGCAGGGAGACAAGAAGAATGCGGCAGACTGCGACCGCGATACCCGAAAACAATCAAAATGCCGACACAAATGATAACAGTCCAAACGATACGACAAGGTTGCCACAGTTACATTTGATTGTTCACAGTAGGGCTGTTGGATTAGGGACAAAATGCGGCATTTATCGTATTTCGGTGCTTGATGACTTTTTTGCTTCCAAAAATCATTTTATCTAGTGTAAATTTAAGTTGCCCCTTCCGTGCTACATACTCTTGGGAATTTCTAGGGGGGGGGCAGCTGCCCCAGCTGCCCCCCCTTCCTACGCCCATACTTGATGATAGCACACCTAATTTACGGTTTGCCCCGGTGGAAGAAACTCTTTGTGGAAGATTCCACGGCTATCAGGTAGTGATCATCGTTTTCACCTTCGACTTGCTCATGCGAGTTTTTTCTGCCGGGGGGGGGGGCATGAGGAGACAACCATTTTGAGCTTTGGCGATTGGTTTCCGGGTCGTATTGGAAAAACCAGCCCTCATCGCCTGTAATTACTCGATCAAGCAGTGTGAGATCGTTTTCCTCTCGCTTCAAACAGTATTCTGTGACGGCTGCTTTTGATTCTTTTCTCCATTTTCGTACGAGCACCACCAACACACGTCTACTCAACACGACACAGCAGGCAAACCAAACAAACTAGAGCGATGGTAAGCCAACGATCATACCACGTTGAATACACCACTTCCCGTCAGATCACTGAAGTTAAGCAACGTCCGGGCGTGGTTAGTACTTGGATGGGTGACCGCTTGGGAATACCACGTATCGTTTTCTTTTTCCGGCACAACCCAGGCTGGGTGGTTTGCAAGTTTCCAGCGAATGGAGGGTAAAACCCCCGTCTTGAATGACCAATAGATGTTAAAGAGACGTTAAGCCAAATTAAAANAAAAAAAAAAAAAAAAAAAAGCGATGGTAAACATATCAATGGAAAGGGAAGGATGTCTGGTAAGGGGGGAGAAAATTTCAAGGTCGTGGATTTACAGCAAGCGCGGCAATAAATATGTCTCATTGGGCGGAGCGAAGCGTAGCCTTATACTCCCTACACACTGCAAATTTTTGTTACCCTACTCCTCCGAAACTACTCAACCGATTTTTACCAAATTTTTCTCTT
This sequence comes from Pachypsylla venusta, assembly GCA_012654025.1. Classification (NCBI taxonomy): domain Eukaryota; kingdom Metazoa; phylum Arthropoda; class Insecta; order Hemiptera; family Aphalaridae; genus Pachypsylla; species Pachypsylla venusta. Next base: position 1,125,531 of record CM022881.1, read on the forward strand.
CATATTCTGCATATACCCAAGGGTGCATATATCTATTTTCAGAACGATATCTTTAACCCTTTCCGATTTTTTGGCCGATTTTCCGATTTTTTACCAAATTCAGAGAGTCATGATCCGGTATCTTAAATTTTGTCGCCACAGCATATCAACTTATAACGGAAAAGTTTTAGGTGTCTCCTCAAGACTTAATTTAGGACATAATTTACTAAATTTTGACAAACCATTCCAGAGTTACAATTTCGAATCCGGGATCGGGCAAAATAAAATTTAGGAAATACTAATTGTTTAATCAAAACGTTGAAGGATATCGAATATATATTTATATATATGTATACCCCCAAGGGTGCATGCATCTATTTTCGGAACAATATCTTGAACCGTTTCCGATTTTTCGGCCGATTATTTTGCGTTTTAAATAGGACCTACTACTCAACGACATGATCTAATCAAGAAAGTTGCGGTATTCTCAAAAAATCTTGTTTTAACGGAATAATGGAGCAATATGCTAAAGTTTATGTGGTGCCCGAAAATTCGAGGTGAAACGGATGGCTCCGCCCGCTTTTGTCCACGGACACACCTAGTTACTTAATTGTCACACCTCGTAGTGATACGATAGAGTCCAAATAACAAAATACTTAGTTCTTTGTCCATCACATATATTGTGACTAACCAAGCGTTACTGAAATGATATTTTCCTCTAAAAAAATATCTAGGTTAATTAGGTGTAGGTAATATTTAGGTTAATGACTGATCCTTGTACATCTCTGCAATATGTAGAGAAAATTTCATTTGATGTTCAGTTTTTTTTTTGAAGCTATTCAAAATGTATCTGAGAATCGCGATGAATTCAATAAGCAAGTCGTTTATTCTGACGATTCTATTCATCTGTCAATTATGTAAGTATAGAGAGCGACCAATCCAAACAAGCTTCATCTCCGCTCACTCTCATCTCTTCTCATATCAGATCAATCGAAACTAGCTTCATCTCCTCTCACTTCCATCTCTTCTCATATCAGAACAATCCAAACTAGCTTCATCTCCTCTCACTCCCATCTCTTCTTATATCAGATCAATCCAAACTAGCTTCATCTCCTCTCACTCCCATTTCTTCTCATATCAGATCAATCCACACTAGCTTCATCTCCTCTCACTCCCATTTCTTCTCATATCAGACCAATCCGCACTAGCTTCATCTCCTGTCACTCCCATTTCTTCTCATATCAGATCAATCCACATTAGCTTCATCTCCTCTCGCTCCCATTTCTTCTCATATCAGCTCAATCCACACTAGCTTCATCACCTCTCACTCCCATTTCTTCTCATATCAGATCAATCCACACTAGCTTCATCTCCTCTCACTCCCATTTCTTCTCATATCAGATCAATCCACACTAGCTTCATCTCCTCTCAATCCCATTTCTTCTCATATCAGATCAATCCACACTAGCTTCATCTCCTCTCACTCCCATTTCTTCTCATATCAGACCAATCCGCACTAGCTTCATCTCCTGTCACTCTCATTTCTTCTCATATCAGACCAATCCACACTAGCTTCATCTCCTGTCACTCCCATTTCTTCTCATATCAGATCAATCCACACTAGCTTCATCTCCTCTCACTCCCATTTCTTCTCATATCAGATCAATCCACACTAGCTTCATCTCCTCTCGCTCCCATTTCTTCTCATATCAGCTCAACCTACACTGTGGCTTCATCACCTCTCACTCCCATTTCTTCTCATATCAGCTCAACCTACACTAGCTTCATCACCTCTCACTCCCATTTCTTCTCATATCAGCTCAACCTACACTAGCTTCATCTCCTCTCACTACCATTTCTTCTCACATCACCTCATCCTAAACTAGCTTCATCTCCTCTCACTCCCATTTTTTCTCACATCACCTCATCCCAAACTAACTTCATCTTCTCTCACTCCCATTTCTTCTCACATCACCTCATCCCAAACTAACTTCATCTCCTCTCACTCCCATTTCTTCTCACCTCATCCCAAACTACCTTCATCTCCTCTCACTCCCATTTCTTCTCACATCACCTCATCCCAAACTAGCTTCATCTCCTCTCACTCCCATTTTTTCTCACATCACCTCATCCCAAACTAGCTTCATCCCCTCTCACTCCCATTTCTTCTCACATCACCTCATCCCCGAACTACCTTCATCTCCTCTCACTCCCATTTTTTCTCACATCACCTCATCCCAAACTAGCTTCATCCCCTCTCACTCCCATTTCTTCTCACATCACCTCATTCCGAACTAGCATCATCCTCTCACTCCCATATCTTCTCATATCAGCTCAACCTACACTGGCTTCATCACCTCTCACTCCCATTTCTTCTCATATCAGCTCAACCTACACTAGCTTCATCTCCTCTCACTACCATTTCTTCTCACATCACCTCATCCTAAACTAGCTTCATCTCCTCTCACTCCCATTTTTTCTCACATCACCTCATCCCAAACTACCTTCATCTCCTCTCACTCCCATTTCTTCTCACCTCATCCCAAACTATCTTCATCTCCTCTCACTCCCATTTTTTCTCACATCACCTCATCCTAAACTAGCTTCATCCCCTCTCACTCCCATTTCTTCTCACCTCATTCCGAACAAGCATCATCCTCTCACTCCCATATCTTCTCCCATCACCTCAACCCACACTAAATGAGGCTGTATGCGCATAATTTTTGCACAGTTCCCTTGTGCATATTTTTACTCAAAACATTTCATTATTTATTTCTCAAATATTTTCATTATTTTTCTCAAATCATTTCATTATTTATTTCTCAAAGCATTTCATTATTTATTTCTCAAATCATTTCATTATATATTTCTCAAATCATTTCATTATTTATTTCTCAAATATTTTCATTATTTTTCTCAAATCATTTCATTATTTATTTCTCAAATCATTTCATTATTTATTTCTCAAATCATTTCATTATTTATTTCTCAAATCATTTAATTATTTATTTCTCAAATCATTTAATTATTTATTTCTCAAATCATTTCATTATTTATTTCTCAAATCATTTCATTATTTATTTCTCAAGTCATTTCATTATTTATTTCTCAAAGCATTTCATTATTTATTTCTCAAATCTTTTCATTATTTATTTCTCAAATCATTTCATTATTTATTTCTCAAATCTTTTCATTATTTTTCTCAAATCATTTCATTATTTATTTCTCAAATCATTTCATTATTTATTTCTCCAATCATTTCATTATTTTTCTCAAATCTTTTAATTATTTTTTAATTCACAGGTTCCTCTTTTGATCAATTTGGTTGTCACTTTAAGGATAGTTTTTTAAATCTTAAAAGGAAGCAAAATTCAATATTCCAACCTGAGTTCGGTAAAAAACTTAAACCTTTGATAACTACTAAAGTACATCTTCAAGAAATGTTTGTATTCCTAAAGCATATTAGTGCACAATATACAGTAGGAAGTACAGTGAATACTGTGGATCCCTTTATTCAGTAAGTTTCATTTGTTGGCTTGACAAGGGACATTTTATTTTCCTTTTTTTCGGATTATCGGATTGGTGACATTTTCTTTCAAATCAGCAGTACTTTGGTCCCATTTTCTTTCAAATCAGCAGTACTTTGGTCCCATTTTCTTTCACATCAGCAGTACTTTGGTCCCATTTTCTTTCAAGTCAGCCGTACTTTGGTCACATTTTCTTTCAAATCAGCAGTGCTTTTGTCTGTCCCATTTTCTTTAAAATCAGCAGTACTTTGGTCACATTTTCATTCAAATCAGTAGTACTTTGGTCCCATTTTCTTTCAAATCAGCAGTACTTTGGTCCCATTTTCTTTCAAATCAGCAGTACTTTGGTCCCATTTTCTTTCAAATCAGCCCTACTTTGGTCACATTTTCTTTCAAATCAGCAGTACTTCGGTCCCTTTTTCTTTCACATCAGCAGTACTTTGGTCCCATTTTCTTTCAAATCAGCCGTACTTTGGTCACATTTTCTTTCAAATCAGCAGTACTTTGGTCCCATTTTCTTTAAAATCAGCAGTACTTTGGTCACATTTTCATTCAAATCAGTAGTTTGGTCACATTTTCTTTCATATCAGCAGTACTTTGGTCCCATTTTCTTTCAAATCAGCAGTACTTTGGTCCCATTTTCTTTCAAATCAGCAGTACTTTGGTCACATTTTCTTTCAAATCAGCAGTACTTTGGTCACATTTTCTTTCAAATCAGCCCTACTTTGGTCACATTTTCATTCAAATCAACGGTGCTTTATTTATTGCTATTTTTCAGCGGTTTTCATGAATCTTGCAGAAAAGGAAACGTTAAGAACTATGGCCAATGTGACATATAGGTTTATTATTTTACTGGCTAAAAAAATCCCCCCCCCCCCCCAAAAAAAAAAATCTGTGACATAATTAGAACATAAATTTAGCATATTACCAAAGTAAAAAACAGCAGCCAAATATTGGATTGCATTCAAAAGTATCAACGCTTACTGAAATCCAAACCAAATTTTAAATATCTAGCTTTTACCATTCTCTAATATTGAAAACCGGTAAAAATATAGGTACCTACCTATATACCAATTTTCATCCAAATCGGTAAACGTTAAGTGGCAAAAGTGCCCATCACGGCGAAAGGAGGAAAAATTTTTTTTATTCGATTTTCGAATTCTGCGTACCTACCTAGGTACTTTGAATTTTTTTTTTTTTTTCTTGACGATTCTAAGGGTTCATTGTTGAAAATAATTAACTAAAATATAAAAATAATCTGATTTTAATAAAACTTGCATGCACAGTCACCCAATTTTTTTTTATTGTTTTCTGGAAATTTTGGTTTTGGCGCCCCGATAAGACCCAAAAATGAAAAAAATATCAAATTTGTCCGCTTTTTATAAAATTTCGTATGCACAGTAACCTAAGTATTAATTTTGAAAATTTTTGATATTATGTAGATTTAGAGGTCCAAAAAGCTGTCCAAATCAATTGTAATATAATATTTTGCATAGATAGCAATGTCAGCAGCAGAATCTAATAATTATCACTGCAAATAATACCATCACTAAAGATGAAAGGCTGCCAAAACTAAATTAAATAAGTCCGCCCAATGACAAGGTCAACAGCCGAAGGCTGCCAAACCTAATTGAAAAAAGGTTTGACAAATGATCAACGTCTACAGCCGGAGCCTGCCATATCTATTTGAAATACTATTTTAACTAAGCAGCAAAGTCAACAGCCGGAGGCTGCCTTATCTATTTGATATAATATTTCGACTAAGGTGGAATGGCAACAGCCGGGGGCTGCCATATCTATTTGAAATAATATTTTAACTAAGGAGCAAACTCTACAGCCGGAGGCTGCCATATCTATTTGAAATAATATTTTAACTATTATAGAAATCTTATAGAAATAAAGTCTGATCAATCTAAATTGTTTTAATGATATGTCCTAAGATTACCACTGCATATCACCTAATTTTATTTCTAATAAGAAAATTTTTGGGCATTTAAAACCTCATACCAAAGGCAAAAACTTTGAATTAAGGACGAGAAGTCTAGCACGTTTTTCCGTACATTTTTTTTTTTTTTTTTAGATTTTACAGTGCATACCTTATAGAGAAAAGGAGAAATAATAATTTAAATATTTTTACTATGTTCAATGAGTACAATCCAGATTACTTGCCAAATCTTCCCATTTCACCAGTAGTCGATGTGTGGAGTCTTATGATTGGACAATACGAACATTTAATAGATCATATATATATTGCAACAAGTGATATAGATGTCAATGCAGTGTTTATAAACAAATTGGAGGAAAAGACTCGTAGCCCATTATGGTTTGGAAATAAATTTGTTATAGGTAGGTAATAATAATATTTTTTATTGTCTTTTTTTATCGTCTCTTTAACAACTATTGGTCATTCGAGATGAGAGTTTTACTCTCCATTCACGAGAAACTTATGAACCAAACTCGCCCTTCGCAGGTTGGACCTGTAAATAACCAACATCATGAGGGCGGAAACCTAAGTGTTCACCCACTTGTTAAATCCTCGCTGGACGTTGCTTATCTTCAGTAATCGAATGTTTTTACACTTATTATTAGGAACGTGCTATAGACGCTGGCCTTTATCATCTTCGAAGATTTGATATTTTTTTTGAGGGTTGTAAGGATTCTAATTAATTATTTTCAATGATAATATCAACACACACAAAAAGAATACCACCTGAAAATTTGCTAATTTATATTTCAAGGTAAGTAGAATTAGTGCATTTGGACCAATAATGGTCCAAATACAGGTGTAGAGTGCGTTAGCTGGAAAGGAGAAATTACTTTAGAAATTTGTTTGGAGTGGTTAGGAGATACTCATACTAAAAGTCCCCGAACACAAGAATGTCACTTTTTTCAAATTTTCCCCTATATCTCGAAAACGGTACCTTGTAGGGTAAAAAGTATTCCCGGTAAAATTGGAGCCATCAAAATTTCCTACACTTTTGTTTCTTTTCCAGTATTCCACCATAGTTTTCGAAATATGTTCGCACCTCCCACCGCATATTTGTGGGAAAATATTAATTCATCCAATTTTTCGTTAAATTTTGGTCTCTAGCACACTAGTGCTTCGTTTCACAGCAACAACCTAGGAAAAGATGTAATAGAGCAGGGGTTCTCAACATTCACAATACGAAGTACCACTTGGTATTTCTTCGAATTTTTGGAGTACCACCACCCTGGGGGAAGGGGTTGTATAAAGGAAAAAAAAAAGATTAACATGTGAGAACATAATTCCACAAAGAAGCTGAAGTTAAAAAATAATCATGCAAAGGTACCTGATAAGATGTAAAACAGAGTGGCAGAGTGAGTAGAAAGGTGGGGTTTTGAACCCACTTCCTCCTGTTCCGATGAGATTACGTACTACGTACTACCTACTCTTATCAGAACAACTGCCTCAATATCAGGCTGAATATTACTATTTTTACGCGAATGTCATGAGACACATCTAATTTACTCCTACTATACTTGTTTTTCAAGTACAACATTTGAGAAAATCCAATTCGCACATATATGTGGTAACAAAGGGTAATAGGGCTTTCAGTGCTTTCTTGGGAAAACTTGGATATTTGATCTTGTTGATTTTCATCTAAAAATCAACTAAAATACTACCACTGTTGAACATATCTTTCACGGTGCTGTCACTTGTCACATCAAAAAACGATTCTTTATATTCGTCAGCAACGCCTGCATCTGAGTATTCTGCGAACAGATTTCTAATCTAAGTCACTCTCGTATTATAAGGTGGATTTTTTTTACATAATGCATATATTTATTTTATGATACTTTGTGTACAACTGAAAATGGCTTCTCGTACCACCTGAAATGGGTCCGAGTGCCACTGGTGGTACGCGTACCACCGTTTGAGAACCCATGTCATAGAGGATCAAATTTACTTTAAAGAAATATCAAAAAAATATTTCATTAAATATTTTATTAATAACCCATCAAAAAAGCAGACCTTTTTATGGTATTTGGCAATAAATATGGATTTTGCCAAAAAAAAAAAAAAAAAAAAAAAAAAAAACTGTTCGTTTAAGTTTTCCAGAGCTGTCACCTTTTATATAACCAGTTATTATGTGCATATACTCTTAAAATGTTAGGAATGAGGTTTATGATCTATTAACATGGAATTAAATGACCGACAAGACAAGCGAGGTCTTTATTTACTGACTTACATCTTATTTTATGATGTAGTATCCGCCTTCATCGCCCGGTGCATTAGGGGCATTGCCGTTGTTGATGGTATATAATTTAGGTTTTACACTTGTACATTTGCACACCGTTATAATATAAACATAGTATTCATAGTAATAGCAAAATTATGAACAAAAAAACTCTGCCAATGTGACACATGAGTTTATTATTCCCCCCCCCCCAAAAAAAAAATTGAGGTGGGGGTTCTCGTGACGAATCCGAATCTGGGGAGTAATTAGACCCTAAATTTGACATACCTACCAAATTTGTTCTGGCTCTCACCATTCTCTTTTTAGACAGGATTAATGAAAACCGCTTTAAAGCGGTAAAAACCGCCAGCGTATATTTGATAGGAGCTAGCTAAACCCCAAACATGATATACGTATCAAATTTCAAATCTGTAGCTCTTAACATTCTCCTTTTAGACAGCAATACTGAAAACCGCTAAAAAGCTGCAAAAATCGACAACCCAAAGCTTTGGGGCACATGTAGAGCCCAGATTTGACCCACATACCAAATTTCATCCAAATGGGTCAACGATAAGTAGCAAAAGTTCCCATCACGGCGTACGGCGCGGCGGACAAACGGATTTTTTTATTCGATTTTTGAATTCTACGTACCTTGAAACGTATAATATCAAATTTTGAAGGGGGGTAATTTTTTTTTTCGATACGATTCCAAAGGTTCATTATTGAAAATAATAAACCAAAATCATCACGTATTTTTTTTATTGTCTTATGCTGCGTGTCCTCAATCCAGCAAACACACTTTTGCATTTATGATATCAGTTAAATAAAGACCTCACTTGTATTGTCTGGTCATTTATTTGCATACTAATCGATCATAAACCTGATTTTCAACATTTTAATATTATATGTACATAATAATAATAACTGGTTATACACTGAGTGACAAAATTTGCGGAACGCTAAAAAAAAATAGAGGATTGTTCAAAGGGGAACTGGGGTAAAGTACTGTTCACCGATGAGTGTACATTCTCTCTGCGACCTGAAGTCAGAAGGGTTAAAGTGCTGAGACGTTCCAAGGAACGATACGCGCAGTGCAATATCATCGGAACTTATATGAAATATGGTGGCAGTTCATTCATGTTGTGGGGAGCATAACTTTGTGGAGGCCCACGGTCCTGTGTGCTTTAGGAGGGGGTCTAAGAGTTTTCAGCAATAAGTGTACTATATTTTAGAAGTTATTAGGGGGTCTTTCGAGCAGTTTATTTCAAACGGTCTTGCGCTAATGCACGACAAGGTGCGTTCACACGTTGGAAACCGCGTGCGCGCATACCTTGAAGAGTACCGTATGAAACTTATTGGGCATTCCCACATTAATCATACATCAACATGATCGAACATGTCTGGAACCACGCCAAAAATAGCTTTTTTGTAGGAAGAATTCAGACCAATGACAATAATGGAAACCAAAAGAGCAGTGCTTGACGAGTGGGACCACATGCCGCAGAAGATCGTGGATGGTCTGAACTGGAGCATGCCATGGAGAGTAGAAGCCCTTATTTGAGCCTGGTGTGGCAATTCATGCAATTGAGATTGCTAAATTTGAAGCGAATCTAAAGATATTGCAAAAGTCCGAGTCTTTCTATGCTCCTATTTTCGTCCTATTTTTAGATTTTCTCGATAAATGTCGCCATTTTGAAAAATAACATGAAAAAAAATCTTGTTTTCGTTTTCCAAGAATACTGTCATAATTATCGGGTTTATTGGCCAAAAAACATAAAAATCGGTTGCAAAATCGAAAAAAATTAAGCGTTCCGCTAATTTTGTCACCCAGTGTATAAAAATTGACAGCTCTGGAAAAATGAAACGAACATTTTTTTTTTTTTTTGTAAAATCCATTATAATGCCACAAATGCCATAAAAGGGGCAGTATTTTTTGCATCATTGATTATATTCAATAATTTTTTGATGGGTTAATAATAAAATGTAGAAAGAAATATTTTTCGAATGTTAGGCTCGGTGCATTGGCCTGGCGCACTGCCTTGCGTTCAGATCCCACCCCCTCATAGGAACACGGCTGCCGAGGCGGTCACTATTTCTATCTATGTTTTCAAGCATTTTTTTTAATGACACAAAAGTCTGCTGTATATTCACTACATTATGGAGTATTAACTATATTTCTGTCATAATAATTTATGAATGTTTCAGGAATCCTTCCCTTCGTTGTAGAGGAAAGGTCCGGATTTCTTATTTTTGATACTTATAAGTTGAGTACTGATTCAATGGTGTTCATTGTAATGAAGGATGGCGGTCCTGCTCCTATGAATGACCCAGGTATTTAAGCAGCTTATTCAAACCACTGACTTTTTTTTTTTAAAAAAATTTGGCTTAACGTCTCTTTAACATCTGTTGGTCATTCAAGACGGGGGTTTTACCCTCCATTCGCTGGAAACTTGCAAACCAGCTACCCACATTGACCTCACCCAGCCTGGGTTGGGCCGGAAAAATGAGCCAACGATACTTGGTGTTCTCAAGCGGTCACCCATCCAAGTACTGACCACGCCCGGACGTTGCTTAACTTCAGTGATCTGACGGGAACTGGTGTATTCAACGTGGTATGATCGTTGGCACTGACTTCTTAATTTAAACATTCTAGCTGTTTGCCCGTTCTTCGCCACCGCTACGAATTTCAACAACAAATTCGATATTTCATTAAACTTCTCAAAGTTGAATTTTTGGTGGTACCTACGCCTGTGGTGGAATCGGCTCCTATTTATAAATATCAATATTTTACTAAAGAATATTATTTTGTGTACTGCGAAACACCTTGGTTGGGAATTTTATTTTTCTGGCTCATCTCGAAGTGGTACTTCTCAATTTCTTCGGTATATTAGGCCATTCAGGTCTAAAAGGCGGGAATATTTTTACTTTCTCTTCCATAGAAGATAAAGTATTGTATTCGTGCAGAAATTTTAGAGATATTTTGGCTGAAAAAATCGTTTGACGGGAAGCCAAAAGCCAAAATAAAGATCAAATATATTCGGCCATATTGCTTTTGGGCCNCTTTATGGCCCTGTTACGCGGAGTGGGTCTACTTCTGGACCCATGTTTATTGTGCAGAATGGCCTTTATTTGAACTCACCGTGAGTTATTTATTTTTAATCCAAAGATCACCTAGCAGAAGTAGATCCACAGATCACTTTGCTTGCTTAACACTTAATATCGCCTCTTCCACTGTGAAGCATATGGCTAGGGGAACCATGATAATTAAAAAAATGTTCCACTTTTTTGCGGACGTATGTCGTTCTTTTATTCTTCTTTTCCTTTCCTTCCCACGAGTTTCAAGTAAGTGATGTGCGAAACATAAAACCATCGATATCAAAATATCGTTTGATATAGGACAGGTTGTGAGCCGGCATAACTTGGAAAGGCCGATGATGATTTAAAGAGGCAGTTGAAGATCAGTGCTAATTCGAACCTCACACGTGGAAAATAAGTAGTAAAGTGTGAAGTAAAGTACATTTAAAATAAATTAAACATTAAAAATCAGTCCATTACTCTCCCATTTTCCCTTCTCCATCTGAGCTATCCAGTAATGAGCTATCATCACTACTTATAGCACAAATTATTCTAAAACAATACAATAAAGAAATGACAAAACAAGAAAGGAATGACAAATTATGTACATAAGTATATATTCATACTATTCAATTACTAGTAAACTGTATGAAAATACATACTAGTAAGTATAATTTCTCATTACCATCCAACACATTCATTACCATCCAATGTTAAGTTGGATGGTAGTTAATGAGAATTATCAAAAAAATTATTTTAATTATTTTTTCAAAATAACTATTAATCAGTTTAAATCACTAAAACTGGGTTTTTTTTTTTTTTTGGTTTAACGTCTTTAACATCCATGGGTCATTCCAGACGGGGGTTTTACCCTCCATTCGCTGGAAACTTGCAAACCAGCAACGCACATTGACCTCACTCAGCCTGGGTTGGGCCGGAAGAATAGACAGCATCACGAGGGCGCGAACCCACGTACAACCTCGGGAACTGGTGTATTCATTATCTAATATTTATTTGATTAATTATCTAATATTTATTGTAATAATCTGTTAGGGACATATTATAGTGTAATATAATATCCTTGCACAGATAAATTAATATTACAGTGAAATACCTAAAATACTGTGAATTTTATTTAAGAACCTCCTTCTTGCCATCCTTACGTTCAGGGCCGGCTCAAGAGAATTTGCCGCCCCCTGAATATAATATTTAATTTGTTCGTTAATTAATATAAATAGTAAATGTACTCATATTCATATTTTTCATGGTTTTTTGTGTTGAGGAAAGATTTTAAATATTTAATTTTCGTCGAATTGACTTCTTCAAATTTAGAATGAAATGATTCAAGTTGAAAATTTGATAAAGTGAAAGAAGAAAAGTTGATAAAAATATTATCAACAAAAATAATATGTGATTTCAAAAATAGAAATATAGAAAGAAATAATTAATAGTAGCACTGAATGCAAATAATAAAGGAATGTCTTTGGTGACTTTATGGTTTTTTTGTGTTGAGGAAAGATTTTAAATATTTAATATTCGTCTAAATGAAATATGAAAAAATATGAAATTTGACGAAAATTAAATATTTAAAATCTTTCCTCAACACAAAAAAAACATAAATTCACCAAAGACATTCGTTTATTATAATTATCATATTTTGAATGATACCTACTACTGAATAGTTATCCCTCCTAGTAGTGAAATTCATGATTTTCGCACAAATTTCAATCAAAATCTGGCCATGAGTTTTGCTATGGTTAATATTGAACAATTCAAAGTCATATATATTTACAACAGAAATAATGGACACTAAAACTTTTTGTTAAATCCACACAATTTTAATTAGAATTTTTCACTCAAGAATGTAACATAAAATTAAGTCACTATACATTTAAAAAATTAGAATCATTACACATTAAATCAACGACATCACAGGATTATTACGAGATAATCACAAACTGTTTTGTAAAAATATGACTCCGAGACCAAGTGTATATGTGTGGGTTGTAGTCTTTAAGCAACGACAGATTTAGCCGGAGTGTCATACCCCTGGTTTTACTATTGGTTTTCATGATTGATAATTCTTGTTATGAATTATCAATCATATACACACAAATGCACGTCTATATATGTATACATTTTTTTTTCACATCCCGCTGAAAATGAAATTCCATTTTGATTATGCCGCTATGGTAGACCCGGCCCTGCTTACGTTCCTCTACCCTTTAACTTTAAGCACTTTTCTCTTTATTTACCAGTACTTCTATACAGTCCACTTTCACCACATTGGTGCCACATAGTATTTTATCATAAGTACCATTTATATGTCATTTATGTTTTTTTCAGATGAGGTTTATAGTTCTTATAACGTCACTCAACCATTTTACAGACTGACTGAAAATGAACAATTCTTGGCATATTATTCAGGTGAAGATGGACGAACAAGAGTTAGTTATATTGGACGTCCATTTTGCTCCCTCCAAGGATCTACTACCAAGTCTGATATTCTCTCAGGCAATTTAGAGATATCGCGGAAAAATGAAAAAGGAGAACGTGAAGCCTCAGTTAACCTTATGATAATGCAATACGTTAACGACCCAGTTTTTAATGTATATGCTGACGGATTAAGAATTTTTAATGGGGAAACACAATTCGACCGCAATTTTAAATTCTCTGATCTGAACTTTACGTCTGCATACTACGCCCATGTGAGTTATTAAAAACCATAAGTATCTAGCGTTAAAGTGTACATCCTACTAAACTCCTCCTCCGCCAAAATAGATTGGAATTGGGAGAACAATAAATTTTAAGGGTTCAACCCAGAAAAATGTGAATTCTGAAATATGTAAACCAAGAGAAATGTAAATTTAAAAAAATGTGGTCTATGTGCCCCCCCCCATATTCACATTTTCCTCCGTTCAACCCAGGGAAATGTAAATTTAGAAAAATGTGGTCTATGTGCTCCCCCATATTCACATTTTCTTCTGTTCTACCCTGGGAAATGTAAATTTAGAAAAATGTGGTCTATGTGCCCCCCCCCCCATATTCACATTTTCTTCCGTTCAACCCAGGGAAATGTAAATTTAGAAAAATGTTGTCTATGTGCCCCCCATATTCACACTTTCCTCCGTTCAACCCAGGGAAATGTAAATTTAGAAAAATGTGGTCTATGTGTCCCCCATATTCACATTTTCCTCTGTTCAACCCAGGGAAATGTAAATTTAGAAAAATGTGGTCTATGCTCCCATATTCACATTTTCCTCTGTCCAAGCCAGGGAAATTTAAATTTAGAAAAATGTGGTCTATGCTCCCATATTCACATTTTCCTCTGTTCAACCCGGGGAAATGTAAATTTAGAAAAATGTGGTCTATGCCCCCATAACTTTTTCCTCTGTTCAACCAAGAGGAAAATGTGAATTAAACTTTTGCTTCGCTAAATCGTCCTTTCAGGCTCTACCGGTTTCAAATGTGTGTAAAAGCTGGTCCTAATTTGGCAAACTATGTCTAAATTGAGTACTAAACGGCCACCTAAAATTTTCTCGCTTTCTGTTGATATTTTGTGACCACAAAATTTAATATATCGGACCAATGACTTGCCCAATTTTGTCAATAAAATGTAAATTTAGGCGTAACAATTGAAATAGTTGTCAAATATTTCTTTTTCATAAAACAGCAAAATCCGAAAAACGCGTGGCCTATCGAATCTTCTTCTTGAACTTCAACCTTTCCCAATTATATTTGGGATCGGCGCTGCTTTCCTTAATTCTACCATGACACAACTTCTTGTTTGGTTGCGGTACTCTATTTAGCTGTACCCTTTCCTGGCACGGTAACCCTATACATATAAAAACTGCGTAGAAACTCCCTATTTTGCTGATGACATTTGATCATAATAGAAACTGCGCAGAAACTCGCATTTTGCTGATGACATTTGATCATAATAGAAACTGCGCAGAAACTCGCATTTTGCTGATGACATTTGATTATTATAGAAACTGCGTAGAAACTCGCATTTTGCTGATGACATTTGATCATTATAGAAACTGTGTAGAAACTCGCATTTTTCTGATGATAATAGAAACTGTGCAGAAACTCGCATTTTGCTGATGACATTTGATCATTATAAAAACTGCGTAGAAACTCGCATTTTGCTGATAACATTTGATCATTATAAAGACTGCGTAGAAACTCGCTTTTTGCTGGTGACATTTGATCATTATAAAAACTGCGTAGAAACTCGCATTTTGCTGATGACAATTGATCATAATAGAAACTGCGTAGAAACTCGCATTTTGCTGATAACATTTGATCATTATAAAGACTGCGTAGAAACTCGCTTTTTGCTGGTGACATTTGATCATTATAGAAACTTCGTTGGAACTCGCTTTTTGCTGATCATTTGTTTGAGACAGAGTTTTTAAACTATACGCGTATAAAATACAGAAAATAAATTGTTTTTCATCATGTTCTTTTCTTAGCTTTCATCATATTCTTCTTCTTCTTTCTATAGCTTTCATCATTTCCATTTCTTATGATTTTTTGTTGCAGTACACGGCTGTTGAAAATTCACTATCGGATGCATCAAGAGTTTACCCAAATATAACTGGAGCTCTTAGTGACATTGGCACTAGGCTACTTCAAGATAAAGGTTTCTTGGATGATTTTAATTTTTTACAACAATATGTGGAGAAATATAGGGAGCTACTTCTAAATCCCTCTCAAGAATAAGATTGAAGTCCTTTGATATCTATGTATATAAAAGAGAAACACACTCACTTAACACTCATCGCGATTTCTCCGCACTGGTACGTCCTAGGAGGCTGAAATTTGGCATGTAGGTCGCACTTAGGTATACGATGCGCACTAAGAAAGGATTTTTTAATACTCTAACTGGGGCGCAAGCCACGGGTGTAAAGGGCGCGCCCATCAAATATTAACAGCTTTTCATCACTGTTTCTCCGTACAGGTACATATTCGGTGGCTGAAATTTGGTATGTAGGTTCGCTTTATGTTCTAGATGTACAATAAGTAAAGATTTTTTAATATTCCAATCGGGGCGCCAGCCACGGGGGTAAAGGTCGCGCCCAAATATTATCACCTATTCATCACTGTTTCTCCGTATTGGTAAATTTCCGGTATCTGAAATTTGGTATGTAGATTCGCTTTATGTTCTGGATGTGCAATAAGAAAGGATTTTTTAATAACTCAACTGGGGCGGCAACCGCGGGGGGGGGTAAAGGGGGCGTCCATCAAACATTATCACATTTTCAACACTGTGTCTCCATACCGGTAAATTTCGGGTGGCCGAAATTTGGTATGTAGGTTTACTTTTATGTTCTAGATGTGCAATAAGAAACTGGGGTGACAGCCACGGGGAGAAAAAGGCGCGTCCATAAAATAAAATCATCACTGTTTCTCCGTGCCGGTAAATTTTCGATTGCTGAAATTTGTTATGGGAAGCCTGACGCAAAAAGCCAGGGGAAAAAGATGCGTTTATAAAAAAATTCTTTAAAATATCTTATCTGTCCATAATGTGAAGAGCAGCAACTCATATTTCCTCACCAGGTATGAATGGACCTCGTAACATCCAAAGTACTGAACAAAAAATTCCGTTAATATTTCGGTCCTCTTTAATTTAAAGGTACGAAGAAACAGTGATGAAAAGGTAATCTCTATTTTTAGAACCTTTGGAATTGTCACGAAAAAAATAAAAAATACCCCCCTCAAAATTTGATATTATAAGTTTCAAGGTACTTAGAATCCAAAAATCGAATAAAAATAAATCCGTTTGCCCGCCGTACGCCGTGATGGGCACTTTTGCCATTTAGCGTTGACCGATTTGGATAAAACTTGGTATATAGGTCCCATCTGGGCTTTAATTGTGCCCCGAAACTGTGCAATCGAATACACCCTTGGCGATTTTTGCCGTTTTCAGTATTGCTGTCTGAAAGGAGAATGATAAGAGCTAGAGATTTTTCATATTTGGAGTCTCAGTTAGCTCCGAAACTTTTGGGTTCAATTAAATATACCGCTAGCGGTTTTTACCGCTTTAAAGCGGTTTTCATTAATCCTGTCTAAAAAGAGAATGGTAAGAGCCAGAGACTTCAAATTTAGGGTCTAATTACGCCACAGATTTGGAATCATCACGAGAACCCCCACCCCTCAATTTTTTTTGGGGGGGGTGGTATTTTTTGCCAGAAGAATAGTAAATCCATGTGTCACAATGGCGGAGTTTTTCCTCCGCGACTATCGTCCCAGTTAAAATATCAAATATCCTTCTATTGCACATCTAGAACTTACAACAAACGTATCATCGATACTTGAGCTTACAATATTATAGCCCGTAGCGAAGCACGGGTAAAACAGCTAGATTAATTATATGTATTGATTACATTTTCACTAAATAATTATTAATAAATTATTTTTAAAGACAATATCGATTCTAAAAAATTAATTGGTGGCGAGCTTTCAATAGTACTCAGACTATCATTGTCAGGCCGATGTTGACTCTACGGTTTTCACAGTAGAAGTGAGGGTATAAGAGTATGTGATGTTAATACTTCTGTAGATCGAGCAAGTTTTGATAAATTCTTATATTGTTTCCCACATCACTTTTGTAATTAATGGAGCATGGATTTTGATTTATGTGGAAAGCCTCTAAGATTTTTCTTTTTTTATACTGTTTCTCATTAGCAATTATTTTAGCCTCATCAAAATTAAATTTATGTTTGTTTTCAAAGGCATGGTTGGTCAGGGCTGTATTGTTTTTCTCCTTTTTTACATCATATTGGTGTTGGTATAACCTCTTTTTCA
>CM022881.1:1147125-1171069 GCA_012654025.1 Pachypsylla venusta
ACTACTGAACCGATTTTGATGAAAATTAAACGGCCATGCCTCTAAGGCGCCAAGCGAAGCGGGCGTATTCTGCTAGTAATAAATATATTAACTCTTCATTAGTTTTTATTTTAAATTATGTAAATTTTGACAAAAAAATGTAATGTAATTTTTCAATCTTTCAGTTGATAATCTAGAATAAAGTCTTATTATTCAATTACTCAATTATTTTGAACTCCACTTTTGACCCCGGTATATACATCCTAAAATGCACTTGTATATGTGTCGGTATGTATGTTTGCCGACCTTCGTGGTCGAGTTGTTAAGAGCATTGATTCTTGGTCCGGAGGTTGTGGTTTCGATCCCGCCCGGAGCGAAAATTTCTGATCGAATTTCTCATTTCCGGAATGGCAATGCTGTAAAAAGGAGTGCCCTTTTAAAATGCTGTAAAAAGGAGTGAATGCAAAAGCGGTACTGGGGCATAACTTTATGTTTGTTTGTTACAAACAGGTGTGTATGTTTGTTTGTTACAAACAGGTGTGTATGTTTGTTTGTTACGCGATACAAGCCACAATTGTCCAAAAATAAAGGAAATTTGCTGTATAGTTTGGGGGCTCTGGTTTGTTTGACCCCAATATTTTGTTTTTTGAAAATGATTTTTAAAAATTTGATTAACATATTCTTTTTCTATAAATGACTACAACACTAACGTGAACACCTGCTCATCTTGATGCACTAGTTAAATAATAATCATAATAAATTAATGTCTTTGGAGACTTTAAGTTTTTCTGTTTGAGAAAAAAAAAAAAAAANATCGTATTTCGGTGCTTGATGACTTTTTTGCTTCCAAAAATCATTTTATCTAGTGTAAATTTAAGTTGCCCCTTCCGTGCTGCATACTCTTGGAAATTTCTAGGGGGGGGCAGCTGCCCCCCCCCTTCCTACGCCCATGAACCACGTATAGTAGAGCTCAAATAAAGGCCACTTTGCTTAATAAACCTCTATACGGAAATGAATCCCAAGGTAGCTAGGACCAGGGGCGGATTTAAGGCTATATCTTAGGAGGGGCGCGGTGCAGTACTTAGGGAGGGGATACTTCCGGAAGGTATGGAATACGCCCCAGCACAAGGGAGTCGGGGCCGCAGCCCCCGACTCTTTTGAATAATTAGAATCGTCCTACGTCCTACGGAAAATTTTGAATAATTAGAATCGTCCTACGCTCAATTTTTGTGATTTTAAAAGGTCAACGCTTGGTTTTAGACAAGAGCCATTTCGGCCTTTTTTGTAGCAAAACGACTTTTAGAAGACAACTTTTAGAAAAAATCGCATCAAAAAGTTTTAGGCATTTTCGTTTCATGACCCCCCCCCCATTACTCAGCCCCTGATCCGGGGAAAAGTGCCAAATACTCGCCAAAGAAGCATGATAACAATCGGAGACGCCATGCAAAAAATGAAGTCAATCGCAAAATTATTCGATTTTTAATAATTATTTTTCGATCTTGGGATTCATTTCCCCATAGGGGTTTATTAAGCAAAGTGACCTTCATTTAAGCTCTACTATACGTGGTTTCTTTTTTTGCATTACCTTTTGAAACATCCTGTATATCTCCTGTTTTGCGTTTCTTGCTTGCTTGTCAAGTGAGGACACTTGTTTCATGGAGTCAAGCTCGGAAGTTCAATTCTCGCCAAAGGTGAATTTTCCTCAAAAAGTGGAATTCATTTTTCAGATCTCCTCGGTTTCTGGACGGTAATAATTACATGCAGTTCTTTAGATCCCTCTATCAAATTGTAGCCCCCCCCCCCTCACTCTGCTAATGACATACCTAAGTGATCAATGGCTCTGTGCTTTGAAGACTGCTAACTGATGACACGTGAAGTTGTAGATCCTTGATATTGCAAAAGATAATAGGTATATTACTTACCCGCAATTTCATAAGCTCTAACTTATCAAAATTAGTTAATATAACTATTATCTTTTGCAGTGCCAAAGAGAAACACAAAATAAAAAAAAGCGTAATAATTTAATTAAAGTTACGTTTATTATTGTCACATGCAAGGAGGAAAACAACTCGTTACTACTTACATAAACAGTAAATTATAACTCAGTGTCAAGGGCAAAAAATTAAACTAAATTTTACCTAAATTTGCTATTGCGATTGCTACAGCATCTTGGTAGTTATGCGCACATTGCGGTTGCTACAGCATCTTGGTAGTTATGCGCACATTGCACATTGCGGTTGCTACAGCATCTTGGTAGTTATGTGCACATTGCACATTGCGGTTGCTACAGCATCTTGGTAGTTATGCGCACATTGCACATTGCGGTTGCTACAGCATGTTGGTAGTTATGCGCACATTGCGGTTGTACGCTGGCGAACAATTATTTTCAATTTTTCAAATGTATTTCTTTTTGTGATTGTGATCGTGGTAGGTACTATTTTCTAGGGTCTTTCTAAGGTCATACCTTTTATTGGTACACATCATCCAACTCATGATAACTGTGGCGTGGGTAACAGGCACACTGCTCTGAAGATTTTATACATAAAAACACATTTACACTTGCGACACGTTTTATTTATTTATTTAGCGATGTTACATTAAACGAAAAAACGGAAATACACCGATACGAAATAGTGCATAAAAAACGGGACGTTTCGGAAGCTTGACTGCTATCCTTTATCAAGCGATGAATTTTTTAAGCATTTTTTTTTTTTAACTGCTGGACTCATGCCTAGAAATCTAGGGTTAAAATCGGTTAAGCCAATTTAGAGGAGTATTGTGACAAACACCGTGACACGGGAATTTTATATATTGGATATACCTGGATTATACCATGAAGGAATTTTAGTCCAGTCTATCGGTTCTAAGGCCAGAAGCGTAGGTCCGATTTTCGTGATGATGATTCCATAGGAATCCTCGTTAAAAAATACAACAAAAATAACTATCATTACTATTTTGTCACATAATTATGAATACTGAAAAACGTTGATTTTATAATCGACTTCATTAGCTCATCGCCAATTCGATCAAATTTGTTTTTGCTGGAATTCAACAAAAATATTCAGAGCCGAATTCTGAATAAAATTGACAAACGTGTGAAGATATGCGCAAGTAACAAGTTTCATTCGAAACTTTAATTTTCGAAAAACAGTCGCTCAAAGAGTGTTGATTTCAAAACACTCCAACATTTTTATGCAAGAATACAAGATTTATCAATTAGACGAGTGATCTTTAAATATTCTCAGAAAATATTGATCACGAAATTTAACTATTTTAATTGACATTAATTAAAATGAACACGACATAATAATTTTGTCGTTGATGATAAACTTAAAAATCTTGTAAGAACAATATGCATTTTGCACTCTGTTTGAAATGCGAATTTGCATCTTATTCTCCAATATTAATATCGGAAATTTTTCAAAATATCCGATTTCATTTCAATGAACCGAAATATTGTTTTAATCTGCCACGGAGACGTCTATGTGGCAGAGTGCGCATCACACTCGGCTTGCACGACGGAGGTTCCGTGTTCGATTCCCGGACAGGTTGAAAATTTGAAAAAGTTTTTTCCGAATTTTCTACTTGGTCTGGTTGTGTTTGGGGGTAACTCAGCCTCCTGAGGACAATTGAGTAGCTATGGTAATAACTCCAAGTGATGGCATTATAAGGAAATTGTTAAAGTGTAGCCTAGGCTTAGTGATATTGGAGTGAATGTTGAAAATACCTTGTAATGCTATGATGCCCATGAACATTGTGACATAATAACACTAGAAAATATACATTTACATTAATCACAATTCACAATTTTATGGATCGTATCCGTGAATTGCCAACTGATGAATGTTGGAGAAAGCTGGGGGAGTATCACCCCGCATAACCCCCACACGCTACGCCCCTGCTGCAATAGTATATTTGCTACCCTGATACTAAAATCCTTGAGTGAGATCTAGTTTTAACAGAGCATCGTCTACAGCCGAAGGCTGTCAAATATTTTTAATATAAAGGTCTACGTCAGCAGGAAATAATATAACAATAATATCACTAAAAGACTTCAAACTTTAGAACAGCAACATCTACATTCGATTAAGGAAGAGAAAGTCCAGTACGGTTTCCCGTATCTACAAATCATATCTTGTATACTTAAATTTATTCAGAAGTACTAAAGCAATTGTATCACATGGTCAGGCGTATTTTGAAGCAGAAATTTGTAATGTTGAGAGAATGAGCCATACGTACACATATTTCCATAATGGCTTATTTTTTGTATTAATTCAGCCGGCTTCATATCGAATATCTGAGCGATTAAGAAGAATATGCCTTTGCCCTGAAATAACAAATATTTATCAATATAAATATTTGAGTCCACCTGCTTTGCTAGACATCAATTACACTTTTTCAGAGAGGTTCTATATTCAATTTGAAGATATAAAGAGTTTAACCCTAGCATTGCCAAGGGGGGGTACAAAGTACCCGCGTTTTAGCAAAAAGCTTGTAGTAATCAAATTATGATACTTATTTTAATGAGACCTTGAATAATTGTCACAAACAATATTTTCCATCATAGTATATAAAAATATGTATGTTCTAAGCCTTCTAAGGGATGATATTGAAGCCAGTACCAATACATTGATTGTCTAAAGCTACAATTAAAAGCTACCATAAATTGTCTAAAGTGACTAAATTGTCTAATTATGTATCACCTGCAAGAAATAAGTGTGTGTAAACACTGTCAAAAGACATTTGTCTGGGTGGGATGTCAGGAAGGACAAAGTTCTGGTTCAGAATAGATTTCCTAGGGTCTAGCGATTTTTTTTTATTTTCATTTACATTATTTTATTCCTGGGATTTAATTTTATTTTTATGTAAGATAATAATTGATTTAGTTTATATTTTTTTTTAGTTTATAATAAAGTAATAGCGACTTATTGTAATAAAAGAAATCATTTTATCCTTTATTTTGTTTGCGGGTACTTTGTACCCCCCCCCCCTCCTTGGCAATGCACGTAATTGAATAGAGCTTGGCAATCCTAGGGTTAATAAATTCAATACACTAATTTAGAACATGATTTCTTTACTAGGTATGTCATTCTATTGAAATTTTCTCATTTCTCCTTTTTTTGCTAATATATATTTCTATTTCGGTTACTTTTCTTAGTTAGTCCCAAATCACTACCTTATATCAGACTTACAGGAAAATGGCCCTTTTATAAACGGCCAATTTTTATCTAGAAGGAAAATGAGAAGTGACATTTTTCTATTACAACACTGATGAAAATGGAACACTTTAAGGCACCTAACCTCAAAATCGGGTCATTTTTCTCAACCGAGCAATATTATTCCAATTTTGATCAGATACGAATGATATTCCAATTGAAATAATAATTTTACTAAAAAGCTGCGACAACAGCCGAAGCCTTATCGGCCGAGCTGCGACATCTGGCAAATTTAATTAAATTGCTCTTTTCCTAAAGAGCAGCGACAACAGCTTAAGTCTACCTAATCTAATTCAAATATTCCAAAGGGCTGCGACATCTGCCAAATTTCATTTAATTAATATTTTCTTAAAGAGCAGTGACAACAACCGAAGTGTGGCAAGTCCAGATAAGTTATTATTTTACAGAAGAACAAGAGTCGAAACCTGCAATGGCAAATTAAATTGCTCTTTTCCTAAAGAGCAGCGACAACAGCTTAAGTCTACCTAATCTAATTCAAATATTTCTTCCCACCAAAGGGCTGCGACATCTGCCAAATTTAATTTATTAATATTTTCTTAAAGAGCAGTGACAACAGCTTAAGTCTACCTAATCTAATTCAAATATTCCAAAGGGCTGCGACATCTGCCAAATTTCATTTAATTAATATTTTCTTAAAGAGCAGTGACAACAACCGAAGTGTGGCAAGTCCAGATATGTTACTATTTTACAGAAGAACGTCAACAAGAGTCGAAACCTGCAATGGCAAATTAAATTAATATTTTACTAAAGAGCAGAGACAACAGTCGAATGTTGACAAATTTATTTGAAATAAGGAAGATAAAGTCATGTACCGTTTTCCGTACCATTTATTTTTTGTTATTTGTATCTACAGTATTATGGTTTATCATTTTCGACGTTGTACTTGTACAAACTGTATATTTTCTGAACATAAAATATATGTTATTATTTTATTATATACGAGAACTGGCGTATTGAACGCACTATTGACTGCCTTGGTAGTACAGTGGTCAAGCGCTCGCCTGGTAATCAGGAGGTCGCGGGTTCGAAACCCAGCCAAGGTAGGATTTTATCCTCTCAATTAATTGAGAATTTGACCACAATAATAGTACAAGTTTACTGCTGGGGTAAAGGGACTCGTTAGTCTCATTCGAGCAGTATAAATAAGCAGTAGTATTATTATTATTATTGACGCTGTCAAAATAATTGTAGACCAGTGAAATTATATATAAAAAAAAGGCGAGCCTAGAATAAATTAGTAAAAAGCGGGAGTTGATTTTATTTCACGTTGGGCATCCTGAATATTAGTAATCTAAGTTTGCGACGGTTTCTGAGGTGAGCTAAATATTTTAGCGGCTAAAAACCGCTTAATTTTGCCGCTAGTTTTAGTTTTTGGCATATAACATTCGAACGAAGCATTTTATGAAAAAAAAATAGGCTATTATAATCCAATTTAAACGCCTCTAAGTCAAAATCGGTTATTCCAAATAAAAAATGATATTATATAAAACTTGTAGGAAATCAAATTTCACGTTCAGAACATATAGCCTATTTTCGACTTCCCATTCTGACCAAACCGCTGTACCTAATTTAATATTTAAATATGTTTTTCGACGTCAAATTCAATTCTCATTAAGTTTGAATAGAGCAATTTTTTTCATAAAATGCATCGTTCGAATGTTATACGACAAAAACTATAATTGGCGGCAAAATTAAGCAGTTTTTGGCCGCTAAAAAATTTAGCTCACTTCAGAAACCGTCGCAATTATTCACTTTTCAATGGATTATCCTTTATTGATGAAATTCTAAGGCTAAGTTCAAATGATCGCGCGGTACTGGAACTCAAAAGATCTCCTTGCCTACATTATTTCGCCTCAAATCTCGCGGATCAACTGAACAAATCAATACCAATTTGTAGAACTAGTACAGCGCGCGGATCAACTTAACAAATCGATACAAGTTTGTAGAACTATTACCACGTGGTACAAGATCTTCCGCGCGGAACAAAGCGCACCAAGCGATATCGCACGATCATCTGAACTTAGCCTAAATTTCCAAACTCAATACAAACCTTAGTTTGGATGAGGGATGGTAATTCTGGGAAGTCGACCATTCGTGACTTATATATTTGGGAATTTGGTTTGTACTTGAAGAGTTCGATTTCAGTTCTGTAACGAGATGAAATCTTCTTCATGTTTATTCTAATTTCCGCTTTCGGTATCCCATTTTCATAACGAACGTTTAACCTTCTCAAAGGCTCTAATAATCTATATTTGGTTGTAGTCTTTACAAATGAACAATACGACATGTGTGTATAGTATAAATGTGTTTCTTTGTTCTCTGATACAGAGAGGAAATAATTTTGCTTCCAGTTTTGAATCTTGAAATATGATAACAAGGGTTTCCCTGGTCGTGCAACTTGAGCTAAAATTATAGATTGTGGAATTACAAAACTCTGATTATTTCTATTTTGACATTGGGAAATTTACTGTTGAATGAGTACAATGATAGTGAAAAATAAGATGTTGCGCTAGTCCCAGTGGAGGGAGGCGTTCCACCAAAGATATTTTGGAAGTACACCATCCAGACCATATCCCAGGATGACAGTGTATTACAGACTAAAAACCTACATTTCCTCCCCCCCCCTCCCTCCCCCAAACGTATTTTGAACCGAATAGCTAAGAGCAAATCTTTATTTCAGGGAAGACAAAAGGTTCACTGAAAATTTTCTGCATATTTCCCTAAGTAGTCCAGTGAACGAATGGTTTGTAGAGAGCTGGAAACCAAGGAATTTTTCCGAGGTTTGTTTGGTGTGGTCAGGAGATAAACATTTTAAAAGTACTGGAACCTGAAGGGTGAGCGAAACGTAGGGGGGCGTGGCGAAGGTCACTTTTTTCAAAGTTTTCCCCTATATCTCGAAAATGGTTACTTGTAGTGTACAAAGTACTCTCGGTAAAATTGGAGCCATCTGAATTTCCTACAAGTTTGCTTCTATTCATTTTTTTCCACCCCTCATAGTTTTCGAGATATCTTCCCACTCCCCACTGCATATTTTTGGGAAAATTTGATACAAAAGTGTTTCGAAGTCCTTGAATAAAATATTCGAATTTTCTAACTAGGAGCTGTGCTCACTATGGGCGTCGGTTCTGCCAAAAGTCGGTTCTGCCGAGAAAGCTGAAATTCGACACAAAGGTGTTCCGAAGTACAAAAAGTCATATCCTTGCATAAAATAATGAATTTTCTAATTAGTGTCGTGTTCACTCTGGTGGTCGGTTCCACGACCACCAGAGTGATTTAATTTCGCGATCTCGAAAGATTTAATTTCGCGATCTCGAAATTGTTGTTGAATTTTGTAACCGTAGCGAAGCACGGGAAAACAGCTAGTTACCTACTTATATATACTCAATTGTAAATGCTCAAGAATTTGCCATATTATCTAATATCCGATATTTTGTCATTCTCGTATCATCATGATTTTGTCAATTGTAAACAGCAATCGGAAAGAATTTTATCACCGGAAGAAGTAAACAAAATAAAGTATTTACTTACTTGTATTTCCATTGTGCCACACAACTACCGCCGTCGACATACCAAACTGAGGTTCCACAATAATAGTAGCTGGTTCACCTCCTACCTCAATATTGAGAATTCCTATTCGGGAAAAAAAAATCAAAACTGATGTAAAGACTATTGTGGGAAATTTAGATCTATTTTTGCGTGAGCTGGTTTAGAACGAATATTTTTCAAACTTGTAATTTCATGTAATGTTTTTCTAGTATTTTCTATAAATTTATTTTATGATTAAGATAATGTTCACTGTGAAAACATGCAGAAAGCAAGGAGAAGCTACGGCATTATCCGTAAGAATGCTTTAGTATCAACAAATCATGGTGAGTTTTTGCAAAATTTAATCCTGTCTAAAAAGAGAATTGTAAGAGCCGGATACTTCAAATTTGGCAGGTATGTCAAATTTAGGGTCTAATGACGCCACAGATTCGTCAAGTGACCCCCCCTTCAATTTTTTTTGGGGGGGTATTTTTTTTTGCCAGGAAAAACCCGTGTATCACATTGGCAGACTTTTGTTATTGTTTTTGTGAATAATTTTGTGTACCAACATTATTATGAGCTTTAATTAAAAAAAATGGGTGTGTGTACTTATGTAGGCGCGTGAGAAGTTATACTTCTTTTTTAAAATTAAATTTAAAAATATTTAAAAAAAACTGAACTTCTTTGCTGTCACCCATCCTCTGTTTGTCCCTACTTGGTGTAGCTTAACATTAGAGGGATGGAACCTAGACAAAAATCTTCCCAACTTTCTCGCTTTGAGTTGATATATTATGTAGTCGTGACTAATTTCAAGAAAGAATCGAGAAACTCGAAAATCGTGAACTTTTTGCTGTCACCCATCCATTGTTTGCCCCTACTCCATGTAGCCCCTACATTAGAGTTGCAAAATATGTCCTAAATGGAAGAGTAAGATGTCACCTAAAACTTTCTCGATTTGAATTGATAGAGAAAACATGTCATTTAGGTCGAAAAACTTGAACTTTTTTGCTGTCACCCATCCATTGTTTGTCCGTACTTAGTGTAGCTTAACATTAGAGAGATGGGACTTAGACAAAAATCTTCCCAGGAATGCACCCAACTGTGCCAAATAGGTCGTCGCGAAAAATTTCGAGAAAGAATGTTATTTAAGTCGAAAAGCGTGAACAATTTTGCTCTCACCCAACCATTGTTTGTCCCTACTCGGTGTAGCTTATCATTAGAGAGATGGGACCTAGACAAAAATCTTCCCAGGAATGCACCCATCAACTGTGCCAAATAGGTCGTCGCGAAAAATTTCGAGAAAGAATGTCATTTAGGTCGAAAAACGTAAAATTTTCTGTCACTCATCCATTGTTTGTCCCTAATCGGTGTAGCTTAACATTAGAGAGATGGGAACTAGACAAAAATCTTCCCAGGAATGCACCCATCAACTGTGCCAAATAGGTCGTCGCGAAAAATTTTGAGAAAGAATGTCATTTAAGTCGAAAAACGTGAAATTTTTTGAGGTCACCCATTAATTGTTTGTCCCTACTCGGTGTAGCTTAACATTAGAGTTGCAAAATATGTCCTAAATGAAGGAGTAAGATGTCACCTAAAACTTTATCGCTTTGAGTTGATATGTCTTCGCGACAAATTTCGAGAAAGAATGTCATTTAAGTCGAAAAATGTGAACTTTTTTTCTGTCACCCATCCATTGTTTGTCCCTACTCGGTGCAGCTTAACATTATAGGGATGGGACCTAGACAAAAATCCTCCCAGGAATGCGCTTATCAACTGTGCCAAATTTAATTGCAATCGGAAAAGTAGTTTCAGAATCGGATAAGTAGTTTCATATACAGAACAGAATTAGCGTGACGCTTTCGAGTCACACGTGACGCTCCCGCGTCTTGCAAAAATAAAATTTCACTCTCAACATTTTTTCATAACGCGCCTAAGAAGTATAACTTCAAAAATTGAGGTTTCCAGAATGTTATTCTCGATGATAAATTTTATGGCTGGTCGCTAGTAGGGCCTCTAGCATATCCCGAATAAGTCAGGGGATTTATTCGCATAAATAAATTTCATTCATATCAGGTGAACATAGTAAAATTCAAAGTTCTTTTAAAATAGAATCTCTGGATTCTCTGGCAAGTAATTTGTACCTGCTGTACGACCGTGGATAAAATCTACTCGGGGCATGGAATCCGGTAAATTTAAGATGTAAGGATCACGGACATAAGGGTAAACTGTGCCGACATAGAACAGATTTGCCATGTACTGGATGTGTACATTGCTATGAGCTCGTAGTATCCTGATCGTATTGATGACTAGTCCATAAGAAGAGGATCCTTCTACAAACGTTGGTTCGTAATTTCTGAGTGTATGCTTGAAATGTTCGTAAGAATATGACACCGATCTATTTTTACCTTGATATTTATTGTAAAATCTGAAACAGTCATCACACATTCAAAATAATAGCAGCATGAGTCATGTTGGGGACCCTGCAAATATTCCCTAGGGGGAACTACAATTTTTCCCAGAGATACTCTGCTGCAAACTTACAGGATCCGAACATCCATGCAACCAGATAATTAGGAAACCACATCCACCCAAAACGATTCGAAAACAACTAGTTGGGTCTCCAGAGCTGATGTCTGGCGTGCAGTCCTCTACAGACCTGAGTCCAGAACAATATAAGTCAGGAGTCAAACTCATCCACAATAATGCTGTCGACCTAGCAATGAGGAGTTTTAAGCCCTACAGGATACTCAACTCACATCCGCCAGAGGTTAGCCCTGAGAAGTCAGGATGTCTAGGTCAACGAGATGCACAATGGCATAGCTCAGATCTGGATGGTGCAGAATACTCAATTCTTACTTAAACAGATTCGATCTCGCCATACATGACACATGCCCGAAATGCGGCATTGGAGCTCACACTGTGCGGCATCTCTTTTCCTACCCTATCTCCCTAACAACTCTGTCCCCTATCGACCTTTAGATGAGACCCAGAGATGCAGCAATTCACTCGGGGCTTTCAGTTGAAAAGACTGATGATGGTGGCCGACGATGAAGGATCGCTACAACAACAACTTCATCAGAGATATTAGAGCACGTCTAATTGAACATACGGGCAAAAATCGAAGCGCATTTCAGTTTGCATCCAAAGGGGGAATGCTGCAGCAATGATGGGTATAGTGCCGCTTTAGTCCTTATTTTAGTACATTTTCTGCAACTATATGGCCAGCCATTCCAGAGGTAAAATAAAATTTAGAAAATACTAAAAATTCAAAATGGTCGTGCCTCTAAGGCGTCTAGCGGAACGTTTAAATCTTGTTTTTTAAAGGTTGCAATATACAGGGTGGACACAAACCAATACTCCCCCCCCCTCCCAATTTCCATTGTCCTTGAAAAACAAAGATAGCAATATAAGGATCGTAGTGAAGTACGGGCGAAACAGCTAGTATTAGTATATGAAATATTTCATCCAAAGAGCGGGTTTACTGCTCTTTTGCAGCCGACCGAGCTTTCAAAAAAGAACTCCATCTTCTTTGATAGTATATTCCTCCTCGCTTCTTCAAAGGACTCTTTTAGCTATAGTTTATTCATCGTCATTTTCTTAACACGGTGTATACCCAGAGATCGAAAAGAGTTGATAAACCCGGGCCTGAATCGTTTAATATGAAACACAAGATGTATAGGGTTTAGAACGGAGGCGCTAAAATATATATTTAGGTTCGGGTCTATGGTGAGATCCTTGGGTTCTTCAGGAGCCCCGCAGATGTTCCTGAGGGTTATTAATATTATATACGGAGTAAAGATCCCTCTGAAATTCTTTATTCTCTACTTATGCTCTTATATATAGAGTATAGATTATATGGACTAATAATGGAAATTTTACTTTACTTTGTGTCCACCAGAGTTATATGCTCCCGGGAAATATATACAGGGTCTCCCAAAAATCCGAGACCACCTGAACATCTTATGAACGGCATTATGAGGAGTTTTGAAATTTTGCATGGTATTATAACCCAAATTAAACCACCTGAGAGTGTGACCAATTTTTCAGGGGCGGGTCCAAGTTTTGTTTTTTTAAATGCGAACCCCCATCTTCTAATACATTTTCAGAAAGACAATAAAATTGAAAGTACTTTGTAAAAAAAAAAACACACGCCTAGCGTGTATCGTTTCAAAATGGCCGCCATTTGAAATTTCCAAGACATGACCTCCAACAGTGTCTTAAACTAGGCGAATTATTTCTAAAAGTAGGCGAAGTGTCTAAAACTAGGCGAATTATGTCCAAAAAAAACAGATTCCTCGACATTGGTGTCCATGAAATTATTCAATATCCCATTGCAAATAATTCGCCTAATTTTAGACACTGTTGGAAGCCATATCTTGGAAATTTCAAATGGCGGCCATTTTGAAACGATACACGCTAGACGTATAAATTTTTTTTGCAAAATTCTTCTAATTCTATTGTCTTTCTGAAAATGTATCACAAGATGGGGGTTCGTATTTAAAAAAAAAAAGGTGGACCCCCTGGGTGCCACATGGGACCCGGTTTAATTTGGGATATAATACCATGCAAAATTTCAAAATTCCACATAAAGCCGTTCAAAAGATTTTCAGGTGGTCTCGGACTTTTGGGACACCTTGTATATAAATGGCTTAGAGTCCAAGAAAGGCCGGACTTTCTTTTTATTGATCTACGAGGACTTCACCGAGACAGCTATTTTTGAGGTTTCTGATGAAACTTACTCTAAGAACTCGTCCGCGCTATTTTCAACAGTATAGACTTGTTGACATATACAGAGGTAACTTACTCTAAGAACTCGTCCACGCTATTTTCAACAGTATAGACTTGTTGACATATGCAGAGGTAACTTACTCTAAGAACTCATCTATGCTATTTTCAACAGTATAGACTTGTTGACATATGCAGAGGTAACTTACTCTAAGAACTCGTCCACGCTATTTTCAACAGTATAGACTTGTTGACATATGCAGAGGTAACTTACTCTAAGAACTCATCTATGCTATTTTCAACAGTATAGACTTGTAGAGGTAACTTACTCTAAGAACTCGTCTATGCTATTTTCAAGAGTATATTCTAGCGCAGCTTCTATTGCGCGTTCTATTATTGGTACAAATAACTGTAAATCTGCTTTAGTATTAAATATATATGCTGGAGGCGGGGGAGAAAATACTGGATCATTCCCAGCGTAGTCTAATAAACTATAGTAGTTGTCCACAAAAGGACAATTGAACTCCCCAGGTGACTGAGCTGTAAGCAGGAGAGAGATGAGAATAACCCAATATGTAATAATATACAGTAGTCGGCACTCTGTGTACCCAATTTCTAATAATATACAGTAGTCGGCACTCTGTGTACCCAATTTCTAATAATATACAGTAGTCGGACTCTGTGTACCAATTTCTAATAATATAAAGTAGTTGACACTCTGTGTACCCAATCTTACTTCCTGAGGAAAAACTGCACACCTCAGGATAAAAATTATTGTTTCCTACTTATGGGGCGAACTCGGAGACGAATTATATAATGTTTCAAAAAAAAAAATCATCAAGTCATATCGAGATATAGACTTCTGAAAAGTACACTTTTTTTTCTCATGGTCTGCTGCTACTGCTTCTTCTTCTTTGATGTTGACGCACCTACAGCCAAAACTACTCGACCGATTTTGCTCATTTTTTTTCTCGTGAGTGGCAGATGTGCCTTTTGTTATTTATATTGTCTCTCAGTTGATCCTTCAGCCCGGAATTTTCAAAAACCCTCAAAATTGGGGATATTTATTTGATACACATGTTAATTATTTTCCGAACTAATGAACCGATATGAACGTACGAGTTATCATTTTAATCACCAACTCAAGCAAATCACCAAATTGGTTTCTCCTTGGCAATGAGAAACCAATTTTGTAACTCTGCTTGATTTGGTCCGGTTGGACCTTGGTTTCTCCACCGGACGTTGTCTGCGGTATAGTTTGAAGATAAATGATAATGATTTAGATATGATACTTCTCAGATCTCTGCCATTTTACCATTAAATAAATACATATTTTTTTTGCTACATAAATTCCCCGTCAAGTCATCACCGCAAAAAAGATATGAAATTAATTTTGGGCCCCGCTATCCACTCTCCCTTTGTTCGAAATACCTAATGACTTTAAATTCCGACCCCACCCCAAACGATCTCAGAATTTTAGTCTGATTTCCCCACTCTCTTCACCAACACGCAGTCTTGGTGGGGTACCTCTGATTATTATTCAACGTAACAAATTTATCATCCGCTAAAGTAGAACAGAGGAACAGAGTGGTTTCTCTCTCCTAGTGGTTAAACGAACCGAGGTACACCACCAAGACTGCGTATTGGTGAAGAGAGTTCGGAATTTAAAGTCATTAAGCATTTCGAAGAAAGGATGAGTGGAGAGCGGGGCCCAAAATAGATTTCATATCTTTTTTGGGNTAACCCCCTTCACCCCGACCCTTCTCCCACAAGACTCAAAGATAAAAAGAAAGACGGAGAAATGAATGGATAGGAGAAGCGTCGAGATATTTATACAGAATGTTTCATAGTAATATTACATACACAGGTCGTTCACTACAATATTATTTGAATTTCAAGAATGTCCAAAAGGTTTTTTTAAGATGGCGGAGAACGCAGAAGGGTTGCGAGATCAAAAACTTAGATTTTTATAGAGGAGGTACATATCTACATTATATAAAAAAATCGAAATTGCCCCAATTTTTCCATTCAAAAAATCTCTGGTTACTGGACTATATACATTTTTTATCTTCCTTATACTATAAAAAGGAAAGTATTGTAATGGGCTGAAATTTTCGATGTCGAGTTTTCAATGCTAAAACAAGTTTTGGGGTCCCCAGAGCCCAAATCTCGAATTTCAGTCATTGCTCCATGTGTGTCTGTTTGTCCGTCTGTCTGTAAACATTAAACAAGATATCTCAAGAACGGCTAGTGTTAGAGACTTGAACTTAGAGTGTATGTCAGTATGCCATGTATGCCATGAACGGCAAAATAAGATTTTGGTGGAAATTAAACTGAGAACGGCAATAACTAGAACTTTAAACATATCAGTTTCAAAAAAGAAATTTATAAATTCAACTTAGGTCAAAGTGTAATATATTGTTGGCCGCTAATTAGAGCTTGAAGACTGCTTTTTGGCGGTTCTGTCTAAAACCAGAATGAAAAGAGCTAGAACTTGAAATTTGGTGCCAATCCATATCAATTTTATATAAGAAATTGAAAAATACAACTTAGGTTGAATTGTAATATATGTAGATTTGGGCTCAGAGGATTCAACGTGTTTGGGCATTTTTCGACATCGAAAATTTTAGCCCAATACAATAGGTACTTTTTTATATATAGATAAGGAAAGTCGTGTGATGTTCACACCAGATTTTTTTTTCATATATTTAAAATTTATATTCATATTCATTGTACATACAGGGTGGGTAGCTGCGATCAAATAGAACATTTTTTAAGAAATTCGTTAGTGAGCCAGACGAAGCATAGCCAGGAGAAAGTCATTTTTGAACAACTTTCAACTTGGTTTATTGGATTCTGTGTGAACGAACAAAAAGAAGATGGACACTAAATCCTAGTTTTTGATGGCGGTAATTTCAAAAATGCCATCAAAATTTAAAAAAACAAAAGCAAAATGGGGGAAAACCTGAAAAGTGATCAAATTTTTTTTGTCTGTTCTCAAATGTGATTCGACTTATGAAAAGAACGTGTTTTTCTAAGACATTTTGTGTAAAAAAAAAAAAAAAATGAAAATTTGTACAAAAAATTTAATTTCCATCTTAAGAGAGAACCACGAGAATGGTCCGATTACGATCAAATTTTAGAAATAAGCTCTAATTGAATTCCTGGACACAACTGTCATATTAGAATTGCGAAAAAAGAGCTTGCACCAAATTGGCCGCCTTAAAATATAAGTAAATAAATATATTATACACTGCAGTCGCCAGGCTTGACTTGGAACTTGGCCGTGTGCATCACTGCATTTCGCCGATCTTTAACGACATTGAACGGAACATTGATTTTTGTTCGCGAACATGCCGTAATAACATCAAATGTTAGTATAAAATGTTAGTACAATTTTTTTGAAATAATATTGTTCTCGAACAATGTTCGCTTAATGTGGACCCGCATAAATGGACTCCTAAAAAGACCTTTTCGTTAAAAAGAAAGTGACACCCCCCCCCCAAAAAAAAAAATAACACCCGAATTAAATTGTACTGCCGAAAGCCATTTGATAGGGGAACATAAAAAAATGACCTCACCCAGACCGGAAAAAAGACAACATCAGGTTGCAAACCTACGTGTACATCCATTTGGTAAAACATCGCCGGACGTTGCTTAAGTTCAATATCGGGAACTGGTGTACGCAGCGTGCCATAGACGTTGACAAATCGTAATTTAATCTCCCACAAATTACGGAAAGATAGAATGAATACAGATATTAACTTACCATTTGTGAACAGAAACCAATGACATAGTGCAGGAAGAATAGCCCACCAAACAGGTGACGTATTTTTAGTTGTGTAGCCCATAGTTGCCTAAGATATCAATTTGTATTCTTACGAAACGCCAAACGATATTCTAACTGGACTTGGTGTTGACTATGGAGCTCATCAATGCTTCTGTTTTTGACACGCGAGGAAAATTACAGGATTTGCAATCAAAACTAGCGATGGGATTTTTGAGTCACCTAGGTTAGTTGACTCTACTCATCAATATGAGTCGATTTTCGTCGAGTGACCATTTTAAGAACACCGTATTTGAACAGAAAGGCATAATAAAACCAATTGACAAAAGTAGCATCTACTAGAGATGTGTAGTTTAATGATGTACCGCGGTACTTAACGGTACTTTACCGGATCTTTAAGTACCGTGATAGTCCTTTTGAATCCTTAAAGCTACCCATACATTAGGCGACTGGTGATGTGTAGTTCATTGATGTACCGCGGTACTTAATGGTACTTTACCGGATCTTTAAGTACCGTGATAGTCCTTTTGAATCTTTAAAGCTACCCATACATTAGGCGACTGGTGATGTGTAGTTCATTGATGTACCGCGGTACTTAACCGGCTCTTTAAGTACCGTGATAGCCCTTTTGAATCTTTAAAGCTACCCATACATTAGGCGATTGGTGATGTGTAGTTCATTGATGTACCGCGGTACTTAACGGTACTTTACCGGATCTTCAAGTACCGTGATAGTCCTTTTAAAATCTTTAAAGCTACCCATACATTGGGCGATGCGGTCGCTCGTCGACCGCCAATCTAATTGCCAGCGGCCAAATTGCTCGAATATCGGCCAATGTATGGGGCCGTTTCAATCAGATTGTCAGGTATCAATATCAGCTATATCTCGAGGTTGTCCAGCGATCTCAAGATCGCTTGATAATTTCAAGCGATCCACCAAATTGACGGCAATCTGGACATCGCTTGTTCACCAGATTGCCAAGTGTGTGGCGTCAAGCGATTGTCAATTGTCATTGGCGATATTCGTGGTCCGCACATGCGCACTACGGTCCCAGTCTACGGTTCTCTTCATCATCCATGTTACTTGATCAAGATCCAGAAATCTTGCTTGATTTCTATGACAAAAAGACATCACATTTCGATCGGCGATTGCAGGTAATCAGATTGCTGGTGGTTGATCGACCACGTCGCCTAATGTATGGGTAGCTTAAGATCCTGAGCTGCCGGGCAGTGTCGGGTACCGTCATAGCTCTTCAGTCTTTATGGTTTAAGATACTGTACCACTGGGTGGACACTGATTACGGTCGCAGTTCTTTAGAATCTTCAATATATATTTAGAGGTGTAGTAAAGGGTGTACACAAGATATTCAAATAAGAATCAAGATAATGATAATTATATAAAGCAAAGTATATTTTTTTAACACAGCCAAATAACAAAATTTCCAAAATTTCTGCACGATTACAATATTTTATCTTCTATAGGATAAGAAAGTAAAAAGCAGTCTTATTTCATACAAATCGAACTTCTTCGAAAGTTATAGCGTTTCCTGCGAAAGTGGCCGAAGGACGATTGCACGGCCAATCGACAAGACTAGTAGCCCAATATGGGAATTGAGCTAAAAATTTGTAACTAATTTTGAATAAAAATATAACTTTTTTAAATAAACTTTTTAAATATTTTTGAATTAATATTTTAAAAAAAAATAATTTTCATGAAAATATTTTTTTGAAGTTATACTTCTTTAGGCGCGTTATGAAAAAATGTTGAGAGTGAAATTTTATTTTTTGCGGGAATTTTTTTTCACCGCGGGAGATTTTTTTTTCACCCACCACGTTTGTTTCACCCACAAAACTGTGAGCATTCTGAAACTACTTTTCCGATTGCAAAGAAATTTGGCACAGTTCATGGGTGCATTCCTGGGAAGATTTTTGTCTAGGTCCCATTCCTCTAATGTTAAGCTACACCGAGTAGGGACAAAGAATGGAATGGTGAGAGCCAAAAAGGGTACGTTTTTCGACTTAAATGTCATTTTTTCTCGAAATTTGTCGCGACGACATATCAAATCAAAGCGAGAAAAAAACTCCTTCATTTAGGACATATTTTGCAACTCTTATGTTAAGCTACACCGAGTCGGGACCACAAAGAGGTCCATTAAGTTGGCCCACCCACGGTGGAATTTCGGTGTTTTGGTGGGTGCTATCGTTTGTACTACGTTTGTATCGATTTGTAACAAAATATTTTCGTTTGTACCGTTTCCGTTCTCGAGATAATCGACTTTTTTGTGGGCCGGGCCAGCTTAACGGTAGCCTGGCCCAGTTGGATTTTTCAACTTTTGAAAATGTTAATCGATGCACCTTCGTTTGTACCGATTTGTACCGAAATTTCATCGTTTGTACCATTACCGTTCCGAAGTTATGGACAGTCAAAGTGGGACGGGCTGGTCCGGCCCAGTTGGAATTTAGAAATTTTAAAAATCCTAATGGATAGACCTTCGTTTGTACCGATTTGTACCAAAATATGGACGTTTGTACCGTTACCGTTTCCGAGAAAAATTAAAATTTGTCATGAGCGAGCACGGTGCTGTTCTACTTTCCTACAGAAAAAACATCAAACTTCCTCAAAATATAAGTTGAAGGTAACATCGTTTTTTAAAAAATATGAAAAAATACAGAATAATGTTAATACAGTGTGTAACAAGAAAAATATAATTTCAAATTATTTAAAATATTCCTTTGATGTGATGTTTTAAAGCTTATAGAATATTGAGAAAGGAACGAAAATGGTCTTTTATTAGGAAATACCGTAACCAATTTCAAATCGCTGATTATTGACATTAGGTTCAATATTAGGGGATAAAATTGAAATTGCCGTTACATAAAAACCAAGTCGGTACAAACGACAATATTTATGTGGTATGATCCTAGTATAGGGTTCCATCATCCCTATCAAAATCCTCGTCTCTTTAACATCTATTGGTCATTCAAGACGGGGGTTTTACCCTCCATTTGCTGGAAACTTGCAATCCAGCTACCCACATTGACCTCACCCAGCCTGGGTTGGGCCGGAAAAATGAACCAACGATACGTGGTGTTCCCAAGCGGTCACCCTTCCAAGTACATTTGATGATTTCCACCCTGTATTTCAATCAGGATCCGATTTTGCCATCATTGTTGATGTATTTGACAAATTATCTAAAGTTAAAAATAGAACCAACAGCGAACCGAATAGCTATATAGCAACTGCAGACGATGCCATTCGTGATGATGAAGTGATGCCGATTGTGGAAGGAAATATTAATCTCACAAAAAACAAAAATATAAAAAAGGCCTGGTTCCAATGCCCAAAAAGTTCTGCCTTTAAAAGTACTGAGATCTAAAATGAGGACAAGATTTTATACTAATATCCGGAAATAAATGTCTAAAATCATATGGCCACATTGTTTCCAAATAATCGCAATTTAATATATGTGTAATGCTAAAATTTCAGATGTCTATCTATCAAAAAATCCAAAATTTTAGGACGGGAATATTTTTTTTTCTCTGAAAAAAAATCAGTGAAAATTTTCACATTTACTTGGCAAGTTTTGTGGATTGAGGTCTCTTAAAGAACACACAGCAACAACAACCATGGTTCAGGATTACCCATCCCGCCAAACCAACCGAAGAAAGAAAGAAATTTTGTTTCAGTCCGAAAACCACCACCTATCTATGTCACAAGCAAAGAAGTAAAGGAAATTACGGGGATGGCCCAAATTTTAATTTTGCAGTTTATTTCAATTTTGTCAATCCAATTTTCTGTTTTGATTAACTTTTTTTTTATATACATATTTATAATTTTGTTTGAATATTAAGGGTGGGGGGTATTTTGGTTCCCAATTTTGTAATGTGTCAGCGGTTTTTTAACCCTCTGAACACACAGTAAATAATAATAATTTGCTGTCCAGACAAAAAATTCGCCATCAAAACCATTGGAATAAATAAGTTAAAAATAAATTTTTTAGTCCCCCCTTAATATGTTTATACTATCATTCTCCCGCGATGAGAACATTGATAGCATCTACAAAATAGACAAGATTCTTCACAATGTGATTGAAATCTGCCCCATGAGGGGATCAAAAATGATCCCTCAATGCAAAAGATGTCAGGAATTTTGTCACACTAAAAACCATTGCAATAAGAAGCCTCGCTGCGTCAAATGCGGCCAAAATCATCTTACTGCAGTGTGCACTAAGCTAAATGAAGCCCGTCCCCAATGTGCTAACTGTAAGGGAGACCACCCAGCCAACTACAGGGGCTGTATGGTTGCAAAAGAAATGCAACAATTGAGGAATGAGCAGCGCAAAGTAGCCACCAAAATTATTAAACTGTGAACCATTCACAAGAAAACCCACCAAGATTGCCTCCGTGTAAGCTTGTAGCGGAGGCACTACAAACCAATAGTGTAATTAATCCCAAAAATAATCAGAGGTCTTGGGCACAAGTAACTGCAAATATGCCGGTTAAACCACCCAGTAGCATCGACTATTCACTGCAGTTGATTCTTTCAGAAATGCAAAACTTTAAGTCAATTGTATGCGATTTGATTCATAGAATCGCTGATATTGAAAGTCAGCAGAAATTCATTAGCAAACCAAAAAAATAAACAATGTCGTTTTTGCGTATCCTAGCATGGAATGCCAATGGACTAGAAGCACACAAGGACGAATTACAGATTATGCTGAATCAGCAAAAAATAGACATAGCTCTAATTTCAGAGACGCATACAACATGCGAGTCGGTAATTAAGATAAAAAATTACGTTTTCTACAAATGTAACCATCCCAGCAATAATGCAAGAGGGGGGAGTGGAATTTTAGTTAAAAAATCCATTTCCCATTATGGTAATATAACAATCCAAGCTGAAAATGCGCAAGTTGCGACAATTACCGTTCAAACTAAAACATATCCTTTAACCGTGGCTAGCATATACTGCCCACCCGGGAAGAAAATCAACTGCGATGAATACCTTAATATCTTCAAAAGTATTGGAACTAGGTTCATCATTGGAGGTGACTTTAACGCCAAGCATACGTATTGGGCGTCCCGCCTAATTACAACCAGAGGTAGGGAGCTTTATGAGGCTATCAAAACTTATAAAGTGGAAACCATTTCTACAGGTGCGCCAACATACTGGCCTACTGACTCAAAAAAGAAGCCTGATCTCATAGATTTCTTTGTCTATAAGAACCTATCATCCAAATATATGACCATTGAGGGCACCAATGACCTCAGCTCTGACCATTTACCAATTTTACTCACGTTGAGTGAAAATATAATAATTAAGCCTCACAACCCAGTTCTTGTTAACAATAAGACAGACTGGGCAAGCTTCAAAATCACTATCGTGCGCAAAATTAACTTACATTCTTCCCTACAGACTGAGGATGAGATTGACTTTGAGCTCGAAAAGCTCGTCGACGATATCCAATATTCTGCATGGGAAAATACCCCTGTTATTAAAAGAAAGCTCAATGGAGTAAATTATCCGAGGGAAATTGTTGACCTCATAAAAGAAAAAAGAAAAGCAAGAAAAAAATGGCACCACTCCCGTAGCCCAGCGGTTAGAACGGTCTACAACCGGCTGAAATTCAGGAAATAAAAAAAAGAGTCACTAAATAATTATCTTGTTAAAAAGAAACGAGTTCAGCTTGGTTTGAAATATCAGAAACTTTTGTTTCTGATACTTTTGTTGCCATTCGAGGGTTACAAGTTCGAATCCGGGATCGGGCACAATAAAATTTTGACAATACTCATTGTTTAGCCAAAACGGTAAGAGATATAGAAAAATTGATGGTAATGAACCCATAGCCTGAGACCCCAGAAAAATGATCACGCAGACCCAGCCTAAACTCAGCAGACTTCAACACGCATTTTATTTTTTTTGGAACCTAACCCAATACTACTCCCAACACGTTCTACACAGCTTAACAACCCGTTACTACTCCCCATGTTCTACATATAGGTTAACAAACGTGTATGTAATATGTATTCTATGTGCATACTACGATCGCGTTTAAACGGTTGTACTTCGGTAATATGATTAATAATGTGGGAGTCAGATTTATTA
Organism: Pachypsylla venusta; assembly: GCA_012654025.1. Classification (NCBI taxonomy): domain Eukaryota; kingdom Metazoa; phylum Arthropoda; class Insecta; order Hemiptera; family Aphalaridae; genus Pachypsylla; species Pachypsylla venusta. The sequence goes on from CM022881.1 coordinate 1,170,484, forward strand.
TCATTTTTTTCTCTCATCTTCTAGAAACGAAGTTCGGGTACTCAGCTAGTACCAAATATAGTGATCATAGATTGGCGACCACCCTCTTTTATGGAGCACAAATAATTCCGTTTAAGAGACGTATTGTTCAAAATCGAGTGATCACAGATTAGGGACCACCCTGTTTACATGGAACACAAATTATACCAAATCAAGTGATCAGAGATTGACGACCACCCTGTTTACAGGGAACACAAATCATACAAAATCCTGAGATCATAAATTGGCGACCACCCTGTTTACAGGGAACACAAATCATTCAAAATCCTGAGATCATAAATTGGCGACCACCCTGTTCACATGTAACACAAATCATTCCAAACAGACACTCATTCATGAAAACCGCTATAAAATCATAAAATTTTAAGACGGACTTGTTTATAGACAGACATACACACGGACCAATTGCTGGAACTCGAGATTTAGGCTCTGGGGAACTCAACACACGGAGAGAAAAATTAAATAACAAAATAAAAAAGGTGCTATATAATAAAATGAATAATTACGAAAATAAAATAAGGTGCTAAATAATTAAATGAATAATTAC
>CM022881.1:1180901-1195181 GCA_012654025.1 Pachypsylla venusta
AGAGAATGAAGGAGATCTTGATAGAGAGGGCTACATTTTATTTAAAATTAATTATTCTTTGTGTTGCAGCTGCTATTAAAATAATAATTACAGGAGAGAATGAAGGAGATCTTGATAGAGAGGACTACATTTTATTTAAAATTAATTATTCTTTGTGTTGCAGCTGCTATTAAAATTATAATTACATCACAGAATGCAGTAGAACCTGAGAGAGAGGGCTACGTGTTATTTAGGCCGGAATCAAATTGGGAAGCTCCCGTTACTGTAATGTTGGGTGCAAACAAAAGTTTTCCACACACAGGTAAAATAAAATAAATATTTTTTTTCAGACCCCCTAACCCCCCCCCTCATATGCGTCCTTGATTTTAAGAAAAACGCTCGCGGTACAGCATTTAACAGTCTTAAATATTGATCAGTATACCGTGCTCAATTTTCCTTACATTGATTTAAAATAAAGCGCAACTGCTTGCTTCTCTTCGATTTTCATATTGCTGTTTTTGTTTTTCGAGGACCTAAGATATGGGGCGTCATAGGTTCGTGTTCAGCCTGAATATTTTAATTTAATAAACACAGATTTCTCTTTTATATGTTTAGCTAGAGGCCGTACATACATTCTAAATGGTTAGTCATTTTTTTTTTTTTTTTTTTTTTTTNTTTTATTTGTAATGGATGATGTTGATATATGGAAGTGAAATAATTGTGGTTGACTCTCATCTAAAGACTGAATTTTCTAAATTTCTAAATACTATTTTCACGGATCCTGGTTTCAAACTCGTAACTGTGAAATCATCATGACCAGGTCATAATTTTGCAAACTATGTGCTAAATTTGGCACTAAACGGTCACCTAAATCTTTCCTGCTTTGAGTTGACATGTTGACATGACAAAATTAACGATATCGAACCAAATGAATTGGACGTTTGGCCGTAGCTCGAAAACGATTTGATAATTTTCCTGGTGTTTTAGACAGAGATTTTGAGGAGGGGGGTCATCAATTTTATGATTTCTTCTTCCATAGGGCTGATGTGGTATTGGAACAGAGGTATAAATTCTGCGTAATTTATTTATAAAATTTGAGGTGTTTTTATATCAATAACACAATCCTAGAAGATTTCCTAAACAAAGTTTTTAACATTTGGCCCCGCATTTTATGGGTTGTTNAAAAAAAAAAAAAAAAAAAAAAAAAAAAAAAAAAAAAAAAAAAAAAAAAACAATCTCTCAACATATGTCCCTCCGCGACCGCCTCATCCCACGAAGTTTTGACACGGAGGTAATTTATTCGTTGGCCAGAGGGAGTGTACATAATAGATATTTTTTTTTTTCACTATTTATTTCAGGATATTTCACGCAATATGAATTGGTACCTACTAGAACATCCCATGTGGCTCCTGGTCGTGAATTTCCTTTGAAACTTCACGCACTTACTAAGTTGAATACTATCAATCTAGGTATATTTTTAGTGTAATAAAACTTCTCAATTTTGTATCTCAGGTGTAACCTACTCCTTGGTTGAAAAAAGATCGTAATTAGAAAAAAACAAAAAAAAAAACAATATTATTATTTTTAAGCTGCGGAGTAACTTTTTATCAGATTTCTTGCTCATCCTAAAATACTAGTACTCAATTTTGGATATTTAGTGGTACCCACGACGCCTGGGTTGGAAAAGACTTTATTAAGATGCCATCCTGAAATCAAACTTTAATAATTTACGTCATTTTCCTTTTATAAATTCCCAATAAGTAGATAAGAACTTTTCTTCTATCTTATATTGTATAATCCGGTCTGGTAACATATTATACTATCAAGTAAGAAACAATGCATGTATTCATATTATCGGCGCACACAGTCCGGTCTGGTGTGTTAGCAGAACGTTGAATGGCCGCTATTCGTTGCTNAACCTGTCATTCTAGGACACTCTGTATAAGATTCAAATTTGGTGCTTGAATATCTTTTATTGTTGGCACACAACATCATGTGAGAAGTCGCCATTGTTTTGCCAGCTTTCAGTTGTTATTTTCATCGAGTGTATTTTTTACTTTCCTCGTCCTGTAAAGAGGAAAGTATTGTAATGGGCTGAAATTTTCCATGTCGATTTTTCAATGCCAAAACCTAGAGTTATTAAAAGACGCAGCGGATCACCATTCATTTACGTGATTAGGTATAATGAAATTTGAGAAACACCGCCCGCTTAAAAAACTGGGTGGGGCACGTGCCCTCCCCTATATCCGCGCATGTCCAGGAGTCGTGGCTAACGTGGCTTGGTAAAGAGTAAAGACCTTAGAATTTGTTAGAAAGTAGTCTGACTCCGTCATATAATAGTCCCTGTTTCCTGAATGCCTCATATCCTAAACCGACTATTATGCCCATCCTGAGCGATCGGCTGATTTGACAGTGTCAGATTTTTTTCTGTTTTACTTAAAATCCAAAGCTTTTGCCAATAAGCAACTAACGCTGGAAGCCTTTAAAAACAACATTCTACGACCGCTATTCAGTTAGAATGCCGAAAATTTAATGGAAAATAACGTAAAACGAGCACATTGCCTTATACGTGGCAACCTAAGCGACATCATCTTCCACAAATAGGAGAAGAAATTTACAAAATCCAAATTCAATCCGTTGTAAATTACTAACCCTAGCATTGCCAAGGGGGGGGGGGGAACAAAGTACCCTCGTTTTAGCAAAAAGCTTATAGTTATCAATTTATGATACTTATTTCAATGAGACCTTTAATAATTGTCACAAACAATATTTTCCATCATAGTATATAAAAATATGTATGTTCTAAGCCTTCTGAGGGATGATATTGAAGCCAAACTTTGGGCGCGTCTAATTTATACCATGCATGTACCCAATATATTGATTGTCTAAAGCTACCATATATTTTTTAAAGTGTCTAAAATGTCTAATTATGTACCATATGCAACAAATAAGTGTGTGTAAAACTGTTAAAAGACATTTGTCTGTGTTGGATGTCTGGAGGGACAAAGTTCTGATTCAGAATAGATTTCCTAGGGTCTAGCGTTTTTTTTTTTATTTTGATTTACATTATTTTATTCCTGGGATTTAATTTCATTTTTATGTAGGATAATAAGATAACTCACAAAAAAATTATCATTGAAAAAGGGCCAAGTTCCTCCCACTCTTCCAAAAAATTCCGCCTATGGAAGTAGTGATAGCTATTATTGGGGCCAAGTTTATTGTTGCTGCTCTATATCCCGCACTTAAATTTATAATTGCACGTTCTTCTGTCTCAATTCTCTTAAAGAAATACCGACTTTACACTTGGTCAGTTTTTAAGGGGATTCGTAAAATACTACCTTTTTACAAACTGGCCAAGTGTAAAGTCGGTATTTCTTTAAGAGAATTGAGAAAGAAGAACGTGCAATTATAAATTTAAGTGCGGGATATACAGCAGCAACAATAAACTTGGCTCCAGTAATAGATATCACTACTTCCATAGGCGGAATTTTTTGGAAGAGTGGGAGGAACTTGGCCTTTTTTCAATGATAATTTTTTTGTGAGATATCAATACTGTTTTTAAATATTACTATATGCAACTGATTATTTGGCCATTTTTCTTCATTTCTTCTTCTTCTTTTCGATTACACAACATATTGGAAACAGGAAATTTCTGTGTAAACCGGACCCAAATGCCCAATAAAATCAACCAAAGTATTAATAAACTTATATATACGTACACTACAAAGCAAATAAAAACCGCAATATTTATAGTGTATCTTCTTCACTGAAGTTATAGCACTGAGAATTGACGAGTTTCAATTTTGACATTTACGGGTTTAATTGAATTTAACTTCATGAAAGATTTCAGAGTCTTAGCAGTTGAAACTATATTTCGTTCAAGTTCTTCCCTGAAGCGGAACCGTTTTGGAGCACTGGTAGTAAAAGAGTTGAATATATTTATTTTTCCATTTAATTGCATGTAAATATCTTCTATCTACATGCAAGATTTCAGCGTCCTACCAGTTTAAACTAATTTTCGAGCATCTCCTTCCCTAAAGAGGAACCGTTTAGGATCACCGGGAGTGAAAGATTTCAAATATAAATTATTTAATGCTAAATTGCATGTAAATATCTAACTTTATGGAAGATTTCAGTTTTTTTTAGTTAAAACTACATTAAAATACGTTGTATTGTCTTCCCTAAAGCGACATCGTTTTGGAGCACCTACAGTTAAAAAGTTCAATTTTTCGGATTTTTCCCTTTACGTAGATATCAATTGCCAACTTCATGCAAAATTTCAGCGCTCTAGGTATACGGGAAGTGCCTGAAACTTTTGATGATGAATCAATCAGTCAGTCAATCAGTGAGTATCCTAAAGTGCAAACTTTCAAATTACCTATCTCCTGCCCGGGTTAACATTAACTTTTGAAGTTTATCCTGTAGTATTGTACTATACTACGGAATGTATGTTCAAAATTTCAATGACCTATCCCCTGTAGAACCGGACATCTGACGGTGTGAAAAACCTGGTGAATTGCTTCGTGTAAAGATACACTGGTGCTTTCTGGAACTTGGCCTGGCGCACTGCCGTGCGCTCATATTAATTTAATTCATATATTTTTAGTTTATAATAAAGTGATAGCGACTTATTGTAATAAAAAAAATATTTTATCCTTTATTTTGTTTGCGGGTACTTTGTACCCCACCTTGGCAATGCACGTAATTAGAGCTTGAATAGAGCTTGGCAATCCTAGGGTTAAGATGGATTCTCATTTTGAAACACCCCTTTCATTTTTCAGGGTGGAATCCGTACCAAATCAGCGTACATTACAATTTTTTGAACGACGATGACAAATCAAAACTTATAGCCAATATTAAAACCATTGAAATTGGATTTACTGGAGATATGAGAGTTGACGGATTTCAAAATCCTCTCATTTTCGTAGGAAAACCTTATTGTGCGTTTGAAGAGACCTCATTCAAGTATGACCTGGTGTCACCTTATAGGGCAATAGTTCAAAGACGAAATGAAGGATTTACAGTAAATGCTATAATGTTGACCCTTACTGAAACCAATCCCGAACGTGTCGCATGTTTTCTGATTGGGCAACAGAACAAATATGATCATTCTTCATTTTCAATAACTCCTCAAAAACTTATTGTAAGTACATAATCTTAAATCATATATTATAAATGTTAAAAAATATTAAATTTTATATAAATTAAATTAAAACAAAACACTTACCAAAAACACTATTTATTTTAATTATTTATGAAGAAACTAGTTTCGAAACATTCGATTCATCATCAGTCTAGTCGAGTCTAAAGATGGAAGTCGACTGAGGATTGTTCATCGCGTGCTATGTAGGGTCACGCGATGTACTATTAAAATATCTTTTTTGAATATAATATTGTCACTGGCTTTATCAATTTCAAAAAAGTGTATACAATTTTTTTAGAAATAGACAATAGATATTTTGATAGTACATCGTGTGACCCTACACAGCACGCGGTGAATACTACGCACTACGCAGTCATCTTCCATCTCTAGACTCGACTAGACTGATGATGAATCGAATGATTCGAAACTACTTCAAATTAAAATAAATAATGTTTTTGGCGTTTTGTTTGAATTTATTAAAAAGTTAATGTGTCATCATGTCATGTTTATTTTACATTAAGCAGAATCATTCATGCAATGTTTCATGTCTGTTAATGTGTCATCATGTCATGTTTATTTTACACTAAGCAAAATCATTCATGCAATGTTTGATATGTTTCATGTCTGTTAATGTGTCATCATGTCATGTTTATTTTACACTAAGCAAAATCATTCATGATATGTTTCATGTCTGTTAATTTGATATGTTTCATGTCTGTTAATGTGTCATCATGTCATGTTTATTTTACACTAAGCATAATCATTCATGCAATGTTTGATATGTTTCATGTCTGTTAATGTGTCATTATGTCATGTTAATTTTACATTAGTGCATAAGGGGATATCTCCTATTTCTCACTGCCGCAAAGTTATCAATTTATTTTATTCATTTAAAAAAAAAATCGCCTTCATAATTATGCTATTGAAATTTTTATAGTGGATCTGAAATCTTTTTTTTTTTTGGGGGGGGGGCATTGCCTCTGCCATCAATATGCGACCCCGCGTGTTAATTAATAGTATACTTATTTTCAGGATTACGAATTTACATTGTTTGAGCTGCAAGGAAAATTAGATACCCCAAATCTCTTTCCAAGAATTGAGAAACTGTTTCGCATTATGGGTGATGCTCAATTCATGCAAATAATTAAAGAAGAAAATTTGTAGTTTCAAAGAAGAATTTTTATTTAGTTGTATTTAGTTTTTATTTAGAATTTTTATTCATGCTTTTTTTTTTTTTTTTTTTTTTTTTTTTTTTTTTTTTTTTTTAGTTAACAAACTAAATAAAAAGCTATTGAGGAGGGACTGTTAGATAACAGAATTTAAGTTCATATTAAAATTTTAGAAATAAAAACTCTGCCAATGAATCATCGTTGTTATTTTACTCTCTATTATTTGAAAACGTTATAACTAGGGGAGGTATAACACGTTATAACTAGGGGGAGGCATAATACGTCATAACTAGGAGATGTAGAGCACGTTATAACTAGGGGAGGTAGAACACGTTTTAACTAGGGGAGGTATAATACGTCATAACTAGGAGATGTAGAACACGATATAACTAGGGGAGGTAGAACACGTTATAACTAGGGGAGGTAGAACACTCTATATCTAGGGGAGGTAGAACACGCTATAACTAGAGCAAGTAGAACACGTTATAAGTAGGGCAGGTAGAACACGTTATAACTAGGGCAGGTAGTACACGTTATAATTAGGGCAGGTAGAACACGTTATAACTAGGGGATGTAGAACCGTTATAACTAGAGCAGGTAGAACACGCTATAACTAGAGCCTGTAGAACACGTTATAAGTAGGGCAGGTAGAACACGTTATTTCCAACAGAAATTACTCTATTGAGCATATATCGTTTTCGCTTTGGTTTTAATATGCCGGCCATTTTTTAAATTTCGACCTTACCCCACAAAATCACTTTTTTTGGATTCAAATAGAAAAATACAATTTGGAACAGCAAAAAGAGTACAAAATTGTCGAAAATACTAAAAAATGTTTCGAAAATCTCGATGTCATGTCGTTTTTGGATGCTGTAAGCAGAGCCGTAGGGAGTGTCACCAGAGACACCCAATATTATTAAGTTTTAATTGTCTATCGAAGAAAAGAAAATAGTCATCAGAGGAAAGAGGGGAGTAACGTTTCATGGGACAAATTCTACCAATTCTCGGGGCAGTTGAAAGTAAACGGTTCTCAGAGTATGATTGTTTGATCTCCTCACGTAAGTCCTTCTACATCTTTTAAGTTACAATCCCTTCCGATAGCTCTCAGAGAACATTTGAAACATCTTGTATTTTAATTTTATTATTTAATAAAAATCTAATTATTTTTAATATTAATATCTAACCAAGGAATTATTTAATTCTTTAACTTTAGTACACGTTCACTTATCCTTGAATTCTAAGGCGAGAGTTGGAGTCAATTTGGGACCTTCGGATTCTATATTTATAGAGACGAGTGCACAAATGATTTACAAATAACTCTTGCTTTAGAAGCATCCCAACCCCTTAGGATTACAGCTGCCGGGACGGTTACAGGAGCTTTACTGGCGCCCGATGCAAATTCTAAAATCAGCGCCCCCCACCCCGCCAAAAAAGCTAATATTAATTATTCAACAGCAAAATGTATTAAAACAATAATGTCTCAAAATCAAAAATCTTCCATATCGATTTGTTTGAATCTTACAAAGCAATTATCAAAGTTATAATGTGATTCGTCGAGATTTTATGGCTGCAAATTCATCAATGACATCGTCAAAGTGAATTCCTTCAACATAATTTTTGAAATGTATAAAAATGTATATCGACAAATCTTCGGAATCTTGAAAAATTTGCAATAAAATTATTCAAATCTTTCAGCTACGGCTACCCTAGCTACGGCTCTGGCTGTAAGAAACAAGAAGATATTTTATTTTATATGGACCTGCGTGGTTTCTGAGATAAGGTTTTTCAGGTTCACCCTCATGTTACCGTCAGTTTTAATAATCCTGAGACTATCAATTGTCGACCGTGATTCTTATCAATCACCAGATTTACTTGGTGGGTTTTCGTCACAGGTGATTATCGGACCATTCTGACTTTTTAGTATTTTCTAAGTTTATTTTGCCCGTTCACGGTTTCGAACTCGTAACTCCAGAATGGCTGGCCATACCTTTGCAGAAAATATCCTTAAATAAGGAGTAAACGGACACCAAAAACTTTCTCCCTTTGAGTTGATAATATATGTTGTCGCGACAAAATTTAAGATACCGGACCATGACTGTCCGATTTTGACAAAAAAAAAAATGAAATTTACCTGTAACTCGAAAACAAATTCACATATTTTAGATCTGATAGTTTTCTTGGGGTCCTAGACTATGATTTTTGGGGGTCCATTCCTACAAATGTTGGGTTTTGTTTGGGCTGTGGTGTTGGAACAGACAACGTCTTCCGCACAGGTACACACAAATTTCTAATTTATTTAAACTAGCTGTGCGTACCAGAACTTCGTTTCAAGAAGATGAGAGAAACAATGAGAATAAATGTGACCTTTGCAGTAGTACTCTATAAACGTCATCTGAGCATAACACACATAGATTACATATTAAGAACACGTTAGAACATCGCGAGTAGTGTGGGGTTGTTAAGCTGTGTGGAACTATCTCTTACCGTTTCTAAAAGCATTCTATGATTTACCATAAAAAAATCGGAAAATCGGTCGTAACTTGAAAACGGTTGCAGAGTTTTGAATTCTGCTGATTTTTCTGGGGTCTCAGTCTATGTCTTTTAATATAAATTTTTTTATATCCCTGACCGCTTCGGCTAAAAAATTAGTATATATCTAAATTTTATTTTGGCCGATCCCGAATTCGAATTTTTAACTATGGAATTGCTGGTCATAATTTTGCAAACTGTGCCCTAAATGAAGGATAAAGATTTCAGCTAAAACTTGCTCTCTTTCAGTTGATATGTTGTCGCGACAAAATTTGAGATAATGGCCAAATTTCGGAAAATTTGGAGACAAAATATGAAAATCGGCCGTAACTAAAAAACTGCTCGACAATTTTGATTTTTACTTTCTCTTCTTATAGAAGGTAAAGAATTGTAATACTGCAGAAAATTTGGACATGTTTGGACCTAAAAAATCGTTTGACGTGAACCCGAACACCCAAAATAAACATCAAATATACCATTTCCTATTGCTTTTGGTCCATATTTTAAATATTTTGGGTCATTTTTGAAGTTTGGAAATACTTGGAGCCATGGGGTTCAAAAAACCGATATGTCCGACGTATAACGTTTGACGTGCGTACAGAATCGTGGCATGGCCCGAGCCACATTTTTTCTTCTCGATGTCACCCCCAGGGCGCCCCAAGGTCACCGAACACCTTTTTTGGGACCGAATCTCTAATATCAAAACCACATAATAGTATTGTAACTAATATGGCATATTTTTATGAAAAAAAAAGGACTCATGTGTGTCCGCCAGTGGGCCCAATAAGCTCCTTTAATTGACTATAGCTTTCAAAAGCGTACTCACTGAATATTTGGAGATTTTTTTCAGAGTAGCGCCATTCGGGAACAAGAAGCCAAGGACATCACAACATTTGGGCCAACTCTAAATAGATTTTACCACATAACCAATTTTGATGATTTTTCTCGCGTTCGTTTTAGCCCTCCTTGGTCAATTTCTAGACCCGCAGTTGATCTTTCTCTATCTAAATTTAAAAAAAATGTGACATTGACTCTTCTGCATTTCGTTCTCAATTTTATGATAGGATTTTTAGGATTTTTCACCATTACTCCTCTCACTCATTATGTTTCACAGGCGGCTCCAAAACACTCGATGTCACTTCCTGTGCCTTTAACTTACCTAACTCTCTTCCAAAATCTTTTACTTTAAACCAATTCAATTCCATCTTCTCAGCTACATATTCTTTCCTTATCTCCAGTCTCTCCTAAATATCTTATAGTTAGTGACTCACTCAGTGCTTTAATCGCTATCTCGAATTTTCGTAACACTAATGTCATTGTTTCACAAATTTTGTCTATTTTTAAAAAAAAATCTTCTTTAAATATCGATGTAACATTGTTTTGGTGCCCTTCTCATTGTGGTATTATTGATCATGAGATTGTTGATGCTGCTACAAGAGATTTATCTTCTGCCATTCACTTCAACCACTCTTCTTCTCATGATTTTCGTCCCCTAATCGACCAACTTTCACTCCTCTCTCTCCAAGATCTTTGGAATCAAATTCCGTCTACTAACAAGCTGAAGTGTATGAAACCGGTAATAGGAAAATGGCCGTCATGCTGTCGGTCGTCTCGTTACGAAGAAGTTGTTTTATGCTGAATGAGGATAGGGCATACTAGACTGACCCACTCATTCATTTTCACGAGGTCCGATCCTCCGGTTTGTGAATGTGGTGAATCTTTATCATTCCAACACATTATGCAATGCCCTATGTCTTCTTCTGTGAGATCTTCCATCTCTCCTCCTTCTTCTTTATCCGATGATCGGGTGTCAAATGACTCCCTGATCCACCTCCTTAAAAAACTAAACATTGATGAAAAAATCTGAATGGGGGATATCAGCGCGAACGACGTCTAGACGCTGTTAAAGCGCTTTACTCTGACAAAAAAAAAAAAAAAATCTGGTGATCATTTGAATATTTTACCAAAAGACATCTGTCCGTGGAAGCGTAACTTTACTAAGAGGCCCCAGCAGCGTCCCAAGAACAAATAAATGTAAAAGTTCTCTAATTTTGATTTAATTTTTGGAATGCACAGTCACCTGAATATTTGAGAGAATTAAGGAAAGCAACGCCAAGAAAAAGAAAAATAGGAAGAGAGCCTAATATCAATACTTATCAAATTCCCATATTGAGCTACTATAGTTTTGTCGATTGGCCTTGCAGTTCGGCTCCTGCGGCCGAAATTCTGCCACCTTCGCAGAAAAACTTTATCTCGAAAATCTTGTTCGATTTGCATGCAATTTAGATTCTCTTCCTATAGAATATAAAGTATTGTAATCGTGCAGAAAATTTGCACATTTTTTGGCCTAAAAAGGTAATTTTAATATTTGTTTTTAAATTAAATAGTTTGCCAGCGTCTATGGTACATTGAATACACCAGTTTCCGTTAGATCACTGAAGTTAAGCAACGTCCATCGAGGTTGTACCATGTGGATAATATTAGATATCTTCTTCGTCAAGAATAAGAGTGAAAGATAACCGCTAATTTTTGAATAGAAAAATTTGATGTCATTTTGAAAACATATCAACTCAAAGCGAAATATTTTTAGGCGGCTGTTTAGTCATTATTTTAGGACTGTTTCTGCAAAGGTATGGCCAGCCATTCCAGAGTTATACGGGATCGAAACCGGGAACGGGTAAAACAGAATTTAGAAAATACTAAAAAGTAAGAATGGCTGTGTCTCTAATGATCCTGGTGAAACGTTTAAATCTTGATTTTTAAAAGTGGCGATATACAGAGTGGACACAAACCAATACCCCCCCCCCAATTTCCATTGTCCCTGAAAATCAAAAATAGCAATATAAGAATCGTAGCAAAGCACGGGCGAAACAGCTAGTATACAATATATTGAGTTGAAGTCATAATCATGTTTAAAGAATGTAAAGTTCAACTAATAGAAACCAATGTGACACATGGGTTTATTATTATTATGGCAAAAAATGATAAACCTTCTTTGCCCCCCCCCTGATGATTCCAAATCTGGGTCGTAATTAGACCCTATATTTGACATACCTACTAAATTTGAAGTCTCTGGCTCTTACCACTCTCTTTATAGACAGGAATAATGAAAACCGTTTTAAAGCGGTAAAAAACGCCAGCGGTATATTTGATTGAACACAAAAGTTTTGGAGCTTACTGAAAACCCAAATATGACATACATACAAAATTTCAAATCTCCGGCTCTTACCATTCTCCTTTCAGACAGCAATACTCAAAACCGCTAAAAAGCGACAAAAGTCGGGTTGTATTCGATAGCAGGCAAAAGTTTCATGGCAAAATTAGAGCCCAGACGGGACCTATATACCAAATTTCATCTAAATCGGTCAACGCTAAGTGGCAAAGGGCCCATCATGGCGTACGGCGGACAAACGGATTTNTTTTGGATTCTACGTACCTTGAAACGTATAATATCAAATTTGGAGGGGGGGGTGTATTTTTTTTTTCCTTGATTCCAAAGGTTCATTATTGAAAATAATAAACCAAAATAGAAAATTATGATCAGAAATGTGGTTACAAATTTTAATTATATTATTTAGAGATAGTATATAAGTATATAAAATGTTTGCAGTCATTATGAAATATCTTAATATATAAATCAGAAATTTGTGTAACGGGTAGAGATTGTCCGTTCCAATACCACAGGCCAAACGATAGCGGATAGCGAAAAATTTATGGGAATGGACCCCCTCCCCAAAAGAAACATGGTCTACGACCCCAATAAATTTTGAGTTACGGTCAAAATTCTAATTTATTCACTAAAATCGGACAGTCACAGTCGGAAATATTAAATTTTGTCGCGATAACATATTATCAACTCAAAAAGGTGGCCGTTTAGTCCTTTTTTTTGGGACATTTCCTGCAAAGGTATAGCCAGCCATTCCAGAGATACGAGTTCGAAACTGGGAACGGGCAATTTTTTTTTTTTAGAAAAAAACTAAAAAGTCAGAATGGCCGTGCCTCTAAGGCCCCTGGCGAAACACTTAAATCTGTTTTTTTTTTGTTTGTTTTTTTAAGGTTTTACTATACAAGATGGACACAAATCCATACCCCCCCCCCTTTTTTCCATGAAAAAGAAAAATGGCAATGTAAGAATCGTAGCGAAGCAGCTAGTAATTAGTAAAACAATTTTTGTGCATCGACTACTAATCTCGATTCGTAAATCTTCATGATAAAAAATTTATGTAGTATTTGTAAATCTCAATCGAAATTCGATTCGTAAATCTTCATGATAAAATATGTATGTAGTATTTGTAAATCTCAATTGAATCTCGATTCGTAAATCTCCATGATAAAAAATTTATGTAGTATTTGTAAATCTCAATCGAAATTCGATTCGTAAATCTTCATGATAAAATATGTATGTATTATTTGTAAATCTCAATCGAAATTCGATTCGTAAATCTTCATGATAAAAAACGTATGTATTATTTGTAAATCTCAATCGAAATTCGATTTGTAAATCTTCATGATAAAAAAGTATGTCGATTCGTAAATCTCAATCAAAAATCGATTCGTAAATCTTCATGATAAAATATGTATGTAGTATTTGTAAATCTCAATCGAAATTCGATTCGTAAATCTTCATGATAAAAAATGTATGTCGATTCGTAAATCTCAATCAAAATTCGATTCGTAAATCTTCATGATAAAAAATGTATGTAGTATTTGTAAATCTGAATTGAATATCGATTCGTAAATCTTCATGATAAAAAATGTATGTCGATTCGTAAATCTCAATCAAAATTCGATTCGTAAATCTTCATGATAAAAAATGTATGTAGTATTTGTAAATCTCAATTGAATCTCGATTCGTAAAATCTTCATGATAAAAAATGTATGTAGTATTTGAAAATCATAATTGAATCTTGGTTCGTAAATCTTCATGATAAAAAATGTATGAAGTATTTGTAAATCTCAATTGAATCTCGATTCGTAAATTTTCATGATAAAAAATGTATGTAGTATTTGTAAATCACAACTGTATTTCGATTCGTAAATCCTCATGATAAAAAATGTATGTAGCATTTGTAAATGTCAATTGAATTTCGATTCCTAAATCTTCATGATAAAAAATGTATGTAATATTTGAAAATCATAATTGAATCTTGATTCGTAAATCTTCATGATAAAAAATGTATGAAGTATTTGTAAATCTCAATTGAATCTCGATTCGTAAATTTTCATGATAAAAAATGTATGTAGTATTTGTAAATCATAACTGTATTTCGATTCGTAAATCTTCATGATAAAAAATGTATGTAGCATTTGTAAATGTCAATTGAATTTCGATTCCTAAATCTTCATGATAAAAAATGTATGTAATATTTGAAAATCATAATTGAATCTTGATTCGTAAATCTTCATGATAAAAAATGTATGAAGTATTTGTAAATCTCAATTGAATCTCGATTCGTAAAT
>CM022881.1:1229090-1240099 GCA_012654025.1 Pachypsylla venusta
TTTGCGAGAATTGTGAGATTTTTAAAATTAGTGAAATTAATGTAAAAAGGAAGGTTTACAAAGGGAGAAAAAGATATACAATTGAGGCGGGCACTGTTTTGATTTCAATGCTTTTTGTGACTAATGACTTGGCGGGAACTTTTTACCGCGAAGTGGTTTTTTGGGGGTTTATATTAGCTTAGGGAAAATTTACTTGTTCATTATATTATGATTGAAATAAATAAATATATTACATTACAATACGTATCCTTTATCTACCTCCTGTGTAAGACCTGGACGACGACAATCAAGGTAGGAACTTTGTGTTGGTGTTGGAACTTTTCTCTTCCATCCATAATATACAGTCCACAATTAAAACCGATATTTCACAACACCAATAAATCACCCAAAGCATTTGATGAAAATCGATATTATACCGCTGGCGGTTTTTCAATTTAAGCGATTTTCGCATATCCTGCTTAAAATGAGAACTGTAATAGCTAGAACTTTAAGCTTGATGACTATTCAATATTCATATCAATTTCATACATGAAATTGATAAATACAACTTAGATCGAACTGTAATATATTGTTGACCGCTAATTAGATGTTGAAATGGAAAGAGCTAGAACCTGAAATTTGGTGCCTGTTCATATTAATTTCATACAAGAAATTGAAAAGTACAACTTGGGTTGAAGTTTAGTAATAATGATGGCCGGTAATTAGCGGTTGAAGACGGCTTATTGGAGGTTCTGCCTTGAACTTGACATTATGGTGCCAATTCATATCAATTTCATATAAGAAATTGAAAAATAATAAAATTGTTTTTTATAGGTAAACTCGTGTGATGTTCACACCAGATGAATCTGGCTCTGTTTATGAATGTGGTATAGAATCAACAGAAAATATAAACAATTTACGCTTTTCGTTCATTATACCTAATGAATGTCAAACACGCTAACCACCTTGACTCTATAAAAGGTTCCGCATCAAACGCAGTTCATAAAGTTGGCGTTTTCTTACCAAACATACAATCGCTATGGACTTGTTTGTCAGATCCATTTTCTGTGCAAGCTTTTTTTTAGCAATTCAGACCCAATGTAAGTACCTAAATAATAATGTCATATAATAATTTATTATAAAATAGCTCAGAATCAGAATTTTCTTTCCCGAACATCAGAGAAAAAATTAGAATAAATCTGACTCTTACAATAATAATCATATCGCCGATGTACAACCGATTCAACGCAATCAGAGCAAACCACACATAGATTACATATTTACAAACATGTTTATTAACATAATATGTAAAACATGGGGAGTAGTAACAGGTTGTTAAGCTACATGGATTGGGAGTATTATTGGGTTAGGTTCCAAAAAAGTTTCAACTTTTAAACTCTTAAGTTTTCCAAAATGGTGCCACATTTGGGAAGACAATACAACGTATTGCATATTTTTTTTACCAGAGAGTTGCTAGTATAAACTTTTTATACAGGGTGTACCAAAAGTCTGAGACCGCCTGAATATCTTTTGAACGGCTTTATGTGGAGTTTTGAAATTTTGCATGGTATTATAAATTGAACCACCTGATGGTATGACGAATTTTTCAGTGGCGGGTCCCATGTGGCCCCCAGGGGGTCCAAATTTTGTTTTTTAAATACGAACCCCAGCTTGTGATATATTTTTAGAAAGACAATAGAATTAGAAGTACTTTGCAAAAAAAAAAAGGTATATGGCGGCCATTTGAAATTTTTAAGATATGACTTCCAAGAGTTGACTCAACTTCCATCTTTAGACTCGACTATACTGATGATGAATCGAATGATTCGAAACTAGTTTCTTTATAAATAATTATAAATAGTGTTTTTGGTAAGTGTTTTGTTTTTATTTATTTAATAGTTAATATTTTTAACACTTATAATTAACATGTTATTCAAAGATTTATACTTCCAAAAACTTGGCGTGTCTAAAACTTGGCGAATTTTTTGCAAAGGGATATTGAATGATTTCATAGAACACCAATGTTGAGAAACCTACTTTTTAGACAAAATTCGCCTAGTTTTTAACCACTCTTGGAAAATTCAAATGGCCGCCATTTTGAAACCAAACAAGCTAGACGTGTAAATTTTGCAAAGTACTTCTAATTCTATTGTCTTTCTGAAAATATATCACAAGATGAGGGTTTGTATTTAAAAAACAAAAGTTGGATTATTATTGTATCTCTGATTATTATTAAACGTAACAAATTTATGAACCGTTAAATTAGAACAGAGGAACAGAGATGTCCCTACCTCCTAGTGGTTAAACGAATCGAGGTACTCCACCAAGACTGCGTGTTGGTGAAGAGAGTGAGGAAATCAGACTCAAATTCTGAAATCGTTTGGGGTGGAGTCGGAGTTTAAAGTCAATAGGTTTTTCGAAGAACGGAAGAGTGGATAGCGGGCCAAACATTGATTTCATATCTTTTTTGGGGTGATGACTTGTGAATTTTTATAGCACGCAGTGGTATTTTTGGGGGATCTCATAACTTTTTGTAGCAGGAAAATATGTATTTATATAATGGTAAAAGGGTAGATATCTTACAAAAGTATCATATCTGAATCATTATCATCTATCTTCAAACTATACCCCAGACAACGTTCGGTGGAGAAACCAAGGTCCAACCGGTCATTTCCTTGAGGGCGCTGGACGCTTTTCGGCCTATACTTTCAGATTTTTAAAAGAAATTTTTTAGTAAAAATTTGGAGAAAAAAATCTGAGTATGACAACGACCGGTATAGAAATCAAGGTCCAACCGGTCATTTCCTTGAGGGCGCTGGACGTTTTTCGGCCGGGACTTTCAGATTTTTAAAAGACATTTTACAGTCAAAGTTTGGAGAAAAAAATCTGATTATGACAACGTCCGGTATAGAAACCAAGGTCCAACCGGTCATTTCCTTGAGGGCGCTGGACATTTTTCGGCCTGTACTTTCAAATTTTTAAAACAAATTTTTCAGTCAAAATTTGGAGAAAAAAATCCGAGTGTGAAAACGACCGGGTGGAGAAACCAAGGTCCAACCGGTCATTTCCTTGAGGGCGCCGGACGTTTTTCGGTCTGTACTTTCAGATTTTTAAAAGAAATTTTTCTGTTAAAATTTGGAGGAAAAAATCTAAGTATCCCTAAATGCACATTTTTCTATAATACACAACCAATTTATTAGTAAATTTCAAAATGTACCCCAGATACCTATTGCGGCACCTAACGACGGAAACAAGTTCCAAACAATTATTTCCTTGAGAGAGCTAAGCATTTTCTGGTCTAAACTTTCATCAACTATCATTA
Source organism: Pachypsylla venusta (assembly GCA_012654025.1). Taxonomy (NCBI): domain Eukaryota; kingdom Metazoa; phylum Arthropoda; class Insecta; order Hemiptera; family Aphalaridae; genus Pachypsylla; species Pachypsylla venusta. Next base: position 1,232,392 of record CM022881.1, read on the forward strand.
ATCAATGGGTTACACACGGTATAAATAATTGAATGTTAAAATAATATTTCATTATTATATATCATGCGAGGAAATCCTAGCTAAGAAAAATATGAACTTGTTAACAATTTATATGTCTTATATAACACCCTGTATATGAGATAAATTACACACTGTATATTTTCGGTACTAACCATGTAATTCTGCTTCATTTGGTGAATAAAATGATACCTCATACGTCTATATTGGTTCATTGTTTCGAAAAATATATTAACATGTCGTATCAAATAAATACCCCAAATTTTGAGGGTTTTTGGAAATTTGGGGCTGAAGGACACACTGAGGGACAATATAAGTAACAAAAGGCACATCTGCCACTCACGAGAAAAAAAAAATAAGCTATCGTTCATCAAAATCGGTCCAGTAGTATTGGCTTTAGGTGCGAAAACATCAAAGAAGAAGCAGCAGCAGCAGACGATGAGAAAAAAAGTGTACATTTCAGAAGCCTATATCTCCGATTTGACTTAACCGATATGGCTGAAATTTCATATTGGTCTCTGAGTTCGCCACATACGTAGGAAATAATCATTTCTATCCTGAAGTGTGCAGTTTTTCCTCTGGAAGTAGCTGAAATCGGCAATATAAGCTGTGGCGTATAATATACTCTTGGTAGCTACCGCATTTTATCGACTTGGTGGGGCGGAGCGCTACCGCGCTCCTTAAAGTGAGATAAACAATGCTTGTTATGTTTCATTATTACCCAAAAAATTATAAAAGGCAGAAAAAAAAAAATATAAAGGGGGTGGGAGGCATGTGAGAGAGGAGAAATGACGATAAAAAATGGGGACACTATTTAGTTCATTTCAACTGTATAATTATAGTACTGACGTGTGGTCGACTAATATCCTTGAGTAATACTACATAACCTTTTCTCGATAGTAGCCGAGTCCAACCTAGAGGAAGAAGCTGCTAAAAATCCATAATTGAGAAGTAGCACATCGAGATAAGGTAGAAAGCTGAAATTTAAAAAATGATGGTCCACAGTACAAAAATAAAATCCTTGAGTAAAATATTGATTTTCTAAGCATACAGGAGCCGTTTTCATCCTAGGATAGGCGTTTTCACCCTAGGATATGTATAAACAAAAGACGAAAATTGAGAAGTACAATTCGGGATTAGCCAAAATTAGAAATAAAATTGTTCTTGATTTACATCTAGTTACCTATATCACACAAACCCTAATTTTATGGAAAGTTAGGACCAACATATACCCTTTCAAAAAGAAATTAAATCCTCTCAAAAAACAACTTGGCAGGTATTTTATGGATATAATATATTCATCAAATACCTGCGAAATCAGCCGAAGGCTGCCACTGCTAACTGATATAATATATTCATCAAATACCTGCGACATCAGCCGGCGGATGCCACTGCTAACTGATATAATATATTTATCAAATACCTGCGACAACAGCCGGCGGATGCCACTGTTAACTGATATAATATATTCATCAAATACCTGCGACATCAGCCGGCGGATACCACTACTAACTGATATAATATATTCATCAAATACCTGCGAAATCAGCCGAAGGCTGCCACTGCTAACTGATATAATATATTCATCAAATACCTGCGACATCAGCCGGCGGATGTCATTACTAACTGATATAATATATTCATCAAATACCTGCGACATCAGCCGGCGGATGCCATTACTAACTGATATAATATATTCATCAAATACCTGCGACATCAGCCGGCGGATGCCACTGTTAACTGATATAATATATTCATCAAATACCTGCGACATCAGCCGGCGGATGCCAGTGTTAACTAATACAATATATTCATCAAATACCTGCGACATCAGCCGGCGGATGCCACTGTTAACTGATATAATATATTCATCATATACCTGCGACATCAGCCGGCGGATGCCACTGTTAACTGATATAATATATTCATCAAATACCTGCGACATCAGCCGGCGGATGCCACTGTTAACTGATATAATATATCTCACAAAAAAATTATCATTGAAAAAGGCGAAGTTACACCCACTCTTCCAAAAAATTTCGCCTATGAAAGCAGTGATATCTATTATTGGGGCCAAGTTTATTGTTGCTGCTGTATATCCCGTACTTAAATTTATTATTGCACGTTCTTCTGTCTCAATTCTTTTAAAGTAATACCGACTTTACACTTGGCCAGTTTGTAATAAGAAAATTCGTAAAATACTACCTTATTACAAACTGGCCAAGTGTAAAGTCGATATTACTTTAAGAGAATTGACACAGAAGAACGTGCAATAATAAATTCAAGTGCGGGATATACAGCAGCAACAATAAACTTGGCCCCAATAATAGATATCACTGCTTTCATAGGCGGAATTTTTTGGAAGAGTGGGTGGAACTTGGCCTTTTTTCAATGATAATTTTTTGTGAGATATCGATACTTTTTGTAAAGATTACAAATGTAACTGATTATTTAGCCCTTTTTCTTTATTTCTGGTTGTTCTCTTTGATTACACAACATATCGGAAACCAGGAAATTTCTGTGTAAACCGGACTAAATGTCCAATAAGATCTAACAACAAAGTATGAGTGATGTAATATACACTACAAAGCTAATAAAAACAGCAATATTTATAGTATATCTTCTTCCCTGAAGTTATAGCACTGAGAGTTAACGAGTTTCAATTTTGATAATTGCGGGATTAATTGAATTTAAGTCTCTCTACCTTCATGCAAGATTTCAGCGTCTTAGCAGTTGAAACTACATTTAGTGCATTTTCTTCCCTGAAGCGGAACCGTTTTGGAGCACTGGTAACAAAAGCGTGAATATATTTATTTTTCCATTTAATTGCACGTAAATATCATCCTTCATGCAAGATTTCAGCGCCCAACCAGTTTAAACTAGTTTTCGAGCATCCCCTTCCCTAAAGCGGAACCGTTTTAGAGCACCGGGAGTGAAAGAGTTCAAATATAAATTATTTCCGGCTAAATTGCTTGTAAATATCTAATTTTATGCAAGATTTCAGTGTGTTATCAGTTAAAACTACATTAAAATACGTTGTATTTTCTTCCCTAAAGCGACACCGTTTTGGAGCACTTAGAGTTAAAAAGTTCAATTTTTTCCCTTAACTTGGATGTCAATTGCTAACTTCGTGCAAAATTTCAGCGCTCTAGATATACGGGAAGTGCCTGAAACTTTTGATGATGAGTGAATCAGTCAGTCAGTGAGTATCCAAAAGTGCAAACTTTGAAATTACCTACCTCCTGCCCCGGTTAACATTATCATTTGATGTTTATCCTGTAGTATTTTACTATACTACGAAATGTATGTTCAAAATTTCAATGACTTATCATTGTAGAACCGGATATCTGATGGTGTGAAAAACCTGGTGATTTGCTTCGTGTAAAGATACACTGGTGTTTTCCGGAACTTGGCCTGGCGCACTGCCGTGAGCTCAGATTCATCAAATACTTGCAACACAAGCAGGCGGATGCCATATTTCTTGTATAAAGGAGGATAAAGTTAAGTACGGTTTTCCGTACCATTTAATTTATCACATTCTCTGAAAACCTCACTTCTGCTCTGACCACCGAAGGGCCAAAATTGATTTAACGATAATATTCTATTGAAAGCTCGCCATCAAATATTTCTTTAGAATCCTCTTTTTAAATGTCTTATTCTACAATTTTTTTTTTTTTTTTTTTTTCTTCTTTAATGAAAACCCTCACATTTTTACTTTGCAATTATCCTTACAGGTCACGGAAAAAAATGGGGTTGTCCGTACCACAAGGAATCAAAATTTCAAACTCTAGCAAGACATACATGGCACTATGAGGAAAATGTCGTTTTTGGAGATTTCATTCCTGGGGCAATAATCAATGACTGGGCAACTTTACAAGAACTTATGGGCAAAATTCAAATTGTCCTTGAAACGGTGACTTCTATATGGCCATTCAATAGAATTGATAATATTTCAAAGTAAGAACCTTTACTTACTTTCACACCTTTAGCGGTGTGTCCACTTAATGAGTAAAAGTTGTTAAAAAGGCCCACAGCCAAAGGTGTGAAAGTTTCTAAATTGCGAAAAGTTGCGAAAAAAAAAAGCGCGTAAAAAGACATTTGTGAGATTTAAAACTAGTAAAAAATCTGGTGTGAACATCACACGACTTTTCTTATCTATAAAAGAAGAAGAAAATAATGTAATGATGGGCTGGCCTATTTCGCACATAATGTAACTTGAGAGAAGGAGCGGGAGGGGAAATGATTTGTTTATTGTTGGAAATCTCATCTCTGACTCGGTCACAGTTTCAGTTGTTATAGTATTGATTTTAGATTTGTATTTTGATTATTGTGATTTTGAAAAGTTTTCAAGGATAGTATATTCGGATTTTCTCTGGTAAGTGTTAATAAATAGAATATATATGTGTTAAAGTACATTGTTTTACTTCAATTTCTGATATTATTTTCTCTAAGCTTTTTAATTCAAAATGTCAGTGAAAAAAATTGTTTCGTCCACCAAAATTCCTAATGTGGACCGCTGAATGTTTTTTTTTCTTCCTTTTTTTTATATTTTTTATATATTTAATGAAGTGTAATCAAGAATCCATTTGAAATAAGGTCCCACTTTCTTATTGCTCAAATATTTCACCACTCAATTGAAGAACATAGGGGTCCAATTTAGGAAACTTAGGGGTCCATATTAGGAGTCAAATGGGGGTCCACTTTTAGATAACTTTTTTTAAAACTTTAATTTTGAGAAATTTAACAAAAACATAAATATATTCATTTGCATTCCTTTTTTTGCATATTTGCTTATACTAAACAATTAAAAACATTATAATTCTTTACTTTTTCATGAAAAATAAAGTATTTGTGTGTTCTTTCCAAGATTTATTAGGAGAATTCTAAATGGGGGTCCACTCTTGGTATACTTCCTCTATGAATTGGCACCAAATTTCAAGCTCTAGCTCTTTCCATTCTAGTTTTAGACGGAACCGCCAAAAATTGGCCTTCAACAACTAATTAGCGCCCAACATATATTACACTTCAACCTAAGTTGTATTTTTCAATTTTTTGTATGAAATTGATATAAATAGGCACCAAATTTCAAGTTCTAGCTCTTTCCATTCTGGTTTTAGGTGGACCCGTCAAAAAGTGGCCTTCAACCGCTAATAAACGAACAACAATATATTACACTTCGGCCTAAGTTGTATTTTTCAATTTCTTTTATGAAATTGATATGAATTGGCACCAAATTTCAAGCTCTAGCTCTTTCCATTCTAGTTTTAGACGCAACCGACAAAAAGCGGCTTTCAACCACTAATTAGCGGCCAACAATATATTACACTTCAGCCTAAGTTGTATTTTTCAATTTCTTGTATGAAATTGATATAAAGAGGCACCAATTTTAAAGTTCTAGCTATTACCGTTTTCATTTTAAGCAGGATATGCGACAACTGCCAACGGTGTATTCGATTTCCACGTGTTTTGGCATTGAAAACTCGACATGGAAAACTTCAGCCTATTACAATATTTTCCTTTTCATAGGATAAGGAAAGTAAAAACATTTACATACCTACATACAAAAATCGCTTTGGAAAAATTAAAATGAAATTTAGACAGTATATCTATGACACGTTGAATACACAAGTACCCGTTAGATCGCTGAGGTTAAGCAACGTCCAGCAAGGTTATCTAACTGACTCACTCACTCATGATCAGAATGTGCAAGCGAAAAAAAGTGCTAGCAAGCGAAAAATTGATGGGAATGGACCCCCCGCCNCCCCCCCCCCCCAAAAAAAAATAGTCAAAAACCTCAGAAAAATTATCAGAACTGAAAAATGTCAAACCGTTTTCGAGTTACGACCAAATTTCCAATTTTGCGACCAAATTCGTCTAGTCACGGTCCAATATCTTGAATTTCGTCTCGACAACATATCAACACAAAGCGAGAAAGTTTTAGGTAACCTTTTGGTAACCTTTTAATCCGTAATTATGTACATAGCTTGCAAAATTGTGACCAGCCATTCCAGGGTTACGAGTTCGAAACGGGTATTGGGCAAAAATTAAAAGACCCCACACAAAGAGATAGGAAATGTGCTTTCGGTCAAATTCGCTGAAAATTTGCAGGGAGGTTGCTTTTAGGGTGTAAATCAAAAGGGTCCACTGGATCAAGGTCGAAGAATGGACAGTGTTATACAGGCTGAAACTTTAAAAATAACATTTGACACATCACGTAATTGAGTTTTTTCCGTGAAATCTGCTGATTTTTTTTTATTTTTGTTGAAAGTTTTGCAAGTTATTGAACCGAAAAAACAAATGACAAAAATTTTTTGACGGTGTACAGGGTGTCCAAAATTGCCATGTTCCTCAATTTGAGTTTTTGATACTAGTTGAATATTTTGCAGCAGTTACCGTCACATCACTGAAGTTAACCCTAGCATTGCCAAGGGGGGGGGGGGGTACAAAGTACCCGCGTTTTAGCAAAAAGCTTATAGTAATCGAATTATTATACTTAATTTAATGAAACCTTTAATAATTGTCGCAAACAATATTTTCCATCATAGTATATAAAAATATGTATGTTCTATGCCTTCTAAGGGATGATATTGAAGCCAAACTTTGGCTTCAATATCATCCCTTAGAAGGCATGTAACCAAAAATTGTCTAAAGCTACCATTAAAAGCTACTATAAATGGTCTAAAGTCTCTAAAATGTCTAATTATGTACCACATGCAAGAAATAAGTGTATGTAAACACTGCCAAAAGACATTTGTCTGTGTGGGATGTCAGGAAGGACAAAGTTCTGGTTCAGAATAGATTTCCTAGGGTCTAGCGTTTTTTTTTAATTTTCATTTACATTATTTTATTCCTGGGATTAAATTTTATTTTTATTAAGATAATAATTGATTTAGTTTATATGTTTTAAGTTTTTAATAAAGAAATAGCGACTTATTGTAATAAAAAAGTACATTTTTTCCTTTATTTTGTTTGCGGGTACTTTGTACCCCCCCCCCCACGCNCCCCCCCCCCCCCCTTGGCAATGCACGTAACTAAATAGAGCTTCCTAGGGTTAAGGTATACTACCTTGGTGAGTACACGCCCGGGGTCTCTGAAAAGAAGAAATGAGTCTACGAAACTTTCAACTTATAACATCACTGCTTATTTTATATTAGCGTTCTGCCTGAATTGAGGAGCGCGTTATTTTTGGACACCCTCTATACCGTCAAAAACGTTTTGTTTTTTTGTTTGTTGGTCCAATAACTTGCAAAATTTTCTACTAGAATGCTAGTTTTTCATCCTGTATAACACAAAAAATGTCAATTTTTTTACCTTGAATCCATTGACACTTTTGTTCTACGACTTAAAAACAACCTCTGCAATTTTTTTTTTTTTGGGGGNTTTTTGGGGTGGGGTCTTTAGAATATAGTAACAGGCTGTTCTTAGTGGACCATATTCTACCTAGAATACCCGGATATTGGGCATAGAAAGCTGAAATTTGAACATATTGAGTGATTTTAAATACCGAATCGATATTGTCGAAGTATTTAAATTATTTATTATTTTACGATTCTCTTTTATTTAACTTACTATGTATGTATGTTTGTGGTTAAATCTTAGAAATTAAATTTAACCCAATTCCTATTGTCCGATTGTGCTGAAATTTGGCACAGTGGTAGATCTTCGATGACAATTGAATGTGGTTTGGTTT
>CM022881.1:1282805-1294946 GCA_012654025.1 Pachypsylla venusta
ACTCAAATGTCAAATTCATAAACGAACGAATATCAGATCACTAGAGAAGGGTAGATCTAGCTAATAATAAATAATTAAAGAAAGTTCAAAATATAAAGGAGACGAACACGGAACACACACGAGAACTCAGATCATCCGAACTATACGCCAAAGGAATTAAAAAAAGCGTACTTTCTCTTTTACAAATTATTAAATCAAATTTATAAACTGCCTACCCTTAAAATTAGATAAAAGATACTCAATACCCAAAAAAGTTAGGTAGGTACTACTATATTATCTACTGCTGTTTCGCCCGTGCTTCGCTGCGATTCTTATATTTCTCTTTTTGTTTTTCAAGGACTTGGTAATTTGGGGGAGGGGTATTGGTTTTGTGTCCACCCTGTATATTCCAACTTTAACAACCAAGATTTGATCGTTTCGCCAGGCGCAGGCACGACCATTCTGACTTTTTAGTATTTTCTAAATTTTATTTTACCCGTTCCCGCTTTCGAACTCGTCCCTCTGGAATGGCTAGACATAACTTTCCAGAAAATGTCTTAAAATAAGGACTTAACAGCCACATAAAACTTTCTCGCTATGAATTGATATGTTGTCGCGACAAAATTTAAGATATCGGACCGCGACTGTCAGATTTTGTAGAAGAAATTATAAATCTGGCCGTAACTCAAAAACGGCTTGACATATTTTAGTTCTGATATATCAAGCCGTTTTTTTATTATTTTTTTCTGAATCCAGGAATACCTAGTGTAAGCTTGGTCAAAAACTCATAATACCTAGTGTAAGTTGCCCAAAGCGCGGGGCCCTTGGCATTTGCCAAAAATGCCTTATGGTAATCCGGTACTGGGTTTCAACAGGACGGTGCCACTTGCCGCACAGCAAGAGAAACAATGGATCTTTTGCAGGAAAAGTTCGAAGATAGCATTATTTCTCGTAGAGGAGGAGTGAATTGGCCACCAAGATCATGCGATTTGACACCGTTGGATTTTTTTTTTTGGGGTTTTTTTGNGGGGGGGGGGTTGAAATCAAAAGTGTGTACAACAATAGTCCCACAACAATTCAAGAGCTTAAAAACAACATTATCGAGCAGATTTCAATCATTGACAACAGTATTTTAAACAACGCTATTCAGAATTTTGGTAAAATATTGGGAGCTGGGATTTGTCGGCCACTTGGCCGACAAATTTTTCATTATTAACCTGTACCTATTTGTAATAAATTAAAATAAAAATATATTTAATTTTTTAAAAAAAGTATTTTTTTATTAAAATTAAAATGATACCTCAATTTTGAACACCTTTATTTAAAGAAAAAAGTAATAAAAAATGTGTGTGTTTTTTTTTTTTTTTTTTTTTTTTTTTTTTTTTTTTTAAACAGACAATATTAATCATACAGCCTCATTCCTCAACGAACGTATGACTTCCCTCACAAGGTCGTTTCTTGTAATTTTATGTATTTGTTTCACTTCATCCAACGCATTTTGAAATACAGTATCGAAACCTATATTTCTGAGTTGATTTAATGTTTCACCTAGATTCTCAACTCCGATTTGAAAACCTTGTTTGATTATGTTATAAATTGGGCTTATTCCACTCTGAAAAGAAAAAGTAAGTTCACTTGATTATTTGATTAACATTTGGCAGTCTTAGGCTGATGTCGCAGGTGAGTTTAGCCTGGGTCGCAGACCTTGTAATATGTATAGAAGATAGATAGATGAAAATATAATGCTGACACTATAAGCTTCCAGATGACCTCATAATTCCTACCTATGCCCTAGATTTTTTTTTTTTCAAGAATAAAATCTTAAGGACTGGTTCCTTGTCACTGTAAAAGCATTTGTAGGTTTGCTGCATCGTATTGTATGTTTGACCTTCTTCTCGACGACTTAGGGCCATATTCTAAAACTCCACTTGAGTGCGCGTTGGAGTGGTCACTATCACTTGAGTGTCTGATTTGTATTCTAAAAAAATGTTTTGACCACAAAAACTACATGTAATTTTTTTTTTTTCATTTGGCTTAACGTCTCTAACATCTATTGGTCATTCGAGACGGGGGTTTTACCCTCCATTCGCTGGAAACTTGCCAAGCAGCTACCCACATTGACTTACCTAACCTGGGTTGGACAGGAAAAATAGCCACGAGGCCGCGAACCCACGTGAACACCCACAAAGTACAACCTCACTGAACGTTGCTTAACTTCAGTGATCGAATGGGAACTGATGTATTCAACTTGCCATAGACGCTGGCTTACATGTAATTTTATTATAAAATAAAAACAGAAATTCTACAAGTGCGAGTTGCCACTTCCAACCTGCCACGTGTACCAACCTGCCCCGGTCTTCCCTATACATACAAACCTGTCTAATGATTTCTTCCACTTAATCTTATTAATAACCAACCTGCCATGTGTACCAACCTGCCCCGGTCTCCCCTATATATCCAAACCTGTCCAATGATTTCTTCCACTTAATCTTATTAATAACCAACCTGCCATGTGTACCAACCTGCCCCAGTCTCCCCTATATATCCAAACCTGTCCAATGGTTTCTTCCACTTAATCTTATTAATAACCAACTTGCCCCGTTCTCCCCTATATATACAAACCTCCCTAATGGTTTGTTCCACGGGTGTGTCTTTATTCAATCTAATAACAAGATCCTCATTAATCGTTATCACTGGATTTTCAAGTGTATATATAGAAAAGGAGAAGCCAATTATTCCTCTTGTCACAATCTGGAGCGCACGGATCTGATCATACTTGAGAATAGAGCCGGTCTGTTCTACTAGATTTCCTTTGACAGTAGAGGTTAGCATAGAACAATATGATCTTCCTACATTGTAAAGGATTCTGTAATGTGGCTCTTTGTTTGTTGCAATAACGTAATTTCCAAGTGACTCATAGTTGAAAATTTTGCGAACTGGCAATTTTATTCCTGTATGCAATAATAATAAAACCAGTAAAATCGTTTTATATTTTACGGAAAAATCCCTTTTTTACATTAGCAGAATATTCAAAATAAAATAGATAAATTAACAATAAAAACTTTGCCAATGTGACACATGGTTTTATTATTTTTCTGGCAAAAAAATACCCCCCCCAAAAACTGAAAAGCGGCAAAAATCGTCAAGGGATTATTCGATTGCGCCCAAAAGTTTCGAGGCATTAGATCCCAGATGGGACCTATATACCAAATTTCATCCAAATTGGTCAACGCTAAGTGGCAAAAGTACACATCACGGCGTACGGCGGGCAACTCTAAGTTTCATCTTTAGAGAGAGAGAAACAATTTTATTTTTAAAAGCAAAAGCAAAACAAAATGAAGCTGCCTACTTGTTGTAGGTTGCTGAGAACGCAGCATACCGATCTATACCTAGGTACAATTTTTGGGTCATTTTTTTTTTTAAAAAAAATATCATTANTGGGTCATTTTTTTTTTTAAAAAAAAATATCATTACACACCGTATATATGGTGGTGGAGGATGCAAATGCTATCCCTAATTATTGATTCGCTCATAATTTTCAAATTTCCTTTCTTAATCCCAAATGTATCGAATGTATCCAACACAATTTGGGAGATAGCGCCTCTTGAGCCGAACCACAATCCAATTACTTCATATTCTCTATTCTGATATTTTTGATGATACTTCTCTTTAAGATGGGGAATACATCCATACTAATATTATAAATGCGAAAGTAACTCTGTCTGTCTATTGTGATGTCTTGCGGTGACCAGACGTTCGTTATACGAGCAAGCACGCAGAACATGGGGTATGGTTTCTCTCTCTGTTCCGCATCTGCGGCAGAGGCAGGATGGATTGCTCGTATTATTTGAAACGCCTGGAACACCGGCAAGGTTTGCGTAGATCACATTTAGCTTTATTGATGCTGTCCATTCAGATGATGATAAGGAGTTCTTATTCATAATGAAGTTATTTGAGGGAGTAAAACTCTTGAAATGATTTACTCCTATTCCTTGATATTTGCCAGCAGACCATTCTATGAAAGATTTTTCCCGCAGTTGAAACCTTAGAGCTCTTGTATTGTCACCTGCGACACTAAGCTTATTAATACATATTTCGATCTCTTTCTTGAAGTCAAACGAACTATGCAGCAGGTTATCGTTTAGAGTGGATAATTTTTTGGCAATAGCAAAGTGCTGCAGATAGGCCTCCCAATAACAATTAATGATGCCAAGTCCACGGTACTTTCTTGGTGCATAAAGCATAGAGTTGATGGTGTGAGCAGGTAGGCCCACAATAGCTTTAACGGTTCGTCTTATAATCACGTTCATTCCTTCTAGTAAGTTATCTGGCATTTTGTTGAGAGGAGCAATTTGAATTGGATAAGTGAGAGAGAGGAACAAATATTGGTTGATTATGTTTAACTTCTGGTCTGGTTTAAGGAGTGACGTTGTGATCAGTTTCTGACAGTTTTTATTGAAAATCTCCAACATATCAGGATCAAAGACTATTTCTTCGTTAAATTTACATCCTAGATATTTTATCTTTTAATTTTTTGAGATGGTTTTGATTTTTTCTCCATTTAGTAAGTTTAGTTCCCCTGTCCATAGTTCACCTTTTATTATTGCGATGGATGAGCTTTTAGTAGAGTTTATGCTGAGACCAATCTGGGAGAATAGACCTTGAATCAGTTCAATGGAGCGAACAGCGGCTGTCAAGGAATTTGAGGTGACGGCTTTGTCATCGGCAAATCCATTGAGAGAAACAGGGTCAATTTCAGAACTCAAATTGTATCCGAATTGTTGTGCGTAGTGAGGATCGCACAACTCTTGATAGATAAAGTTCACGGTTAGGTTGAAAAGCAAAGGTGATAATGGACTGCCTTGACTTAGTCCTCTTTTTATTTTTATTATGTCTGAGTATTTTCTATCGCATTCAATTCTGATAAAGTTATCGGAGATTAATGTTACAATTAATTTTCTAAGTTTTTCGGATACCCCTGCTGCTTCAAGCGATTTGATAATGTGAGAATGTCCGATGTTGCAGAATGCTTTAGTGTTCGAAAAGTCCCGCAAACGATTTTTTATTTTTAACGGCTAAAGATATAGACTTGAAATTTTATATGTAGTTTTAGCACAAATTAATCTATTCTTTAGCGTAATTAAAATTTCTACAGGGTGTCTAAAAAGTGGGTAAAAAGACACCAACTTTGAGATTCAGCATAAAAAGCTTGACTGATTTGATGTATTACACTCTTGGTCTATCAAGAGTGTCTGTTTACCCACTTTTATCACTTTTATTCCGAAGAAAATTCAATGATTGGGCGGGTTTGATCAGAGATCCTTTTGATCTAAGTATCGAGTGAGGAGTCGATTGTATGTAGAATTTGACGTAATATTTGAATATGAAATAAAAAATAGGAGTTTCAATAAAATAGGGGTTTGAAAAAGTCGAATGTTAGTGTCTGTTTACCCACTTTTGAGACACCCTGTAAAAATTACGCCAAAAATAGATTAATTTAATTACGCCAAAAATAGATTAATTTGTGTTAAAACTACATATAAAATTTCAAGTCTCTATCTGTAGCCGTTTAAAATAAAAAATATTGACATTGACTCTTATTGCTCCTGTACAAAGAAGATCCATAATTATGAACGATATGACTCCATTGACATTGACTCTTATTGCTCCTGTACAAAGAAGATCTATAATTATGAACGATATATTTGGGGTCAGCGCTGCTTTCCTTTTTCTACCATGCCACAACCTTGTGTTTGCTGCCTATATCAAACTTTAGGCTGTAACTATTTCCTGGCACTACAACCCTCGCTTCTCACAGTATCCATAGGAACTGCGTAGAAAGTAGGGATGGGATTTTCGACTCACTTGGGTGAGTCGAAATGACGCGACTCACAAATAATCGGCTTAACTTTATCAGTCAACAAAAAAAGCTACTCGCAAGTAGACTCTTTGAAGAGTCGACTCATGGATGACTAGTTCATCTGTAGAAGAAACTCGCTTATTGCTGATAATCTCTCATCATTGGTTTAGCTGTGATCTGGTCACCAGAGGAAAAAAATCCGATAAAAAAAAATAGAAGATGTACAGGCGAAATTCGTGAAGTCACTTTTCTTTAAAGGTGCGTACACATATGCGCGCCACGGCACGAACGCGGCAATGTTCGTTACATTAGGACGTGTTTTTCTATGCTCGCGAGCACAACACGCGGCAAAATGTTATCTGTTCGTTGAAAATTTATTCCTACGAACAGTTCGGCAAACAGTCCGGAACGCGGCATGTTCCTCAGATTAGGACGTGTTTTTACTGTGCGCGCGAGCACAACACGCGGCAATTTACTTGATCCATCTCCTGTGGGTTTTTTTCACGAACACTTTGAAATGTTTGTGGCTCTGTTCGTCAGATTCTAGCATTAACTTCAGCAGTTTTCTTTTCTTCATCTATTGGATTTTGTGTACCACTATAACTCTCGAACGAAGTAAGGTCTAGCATTAACTTCAGCATTTTTCTTTTCTTTATCTATTGGATTTTGTGTACCACTATAACTCTCGAACGAAGTAAGGTCTAGCATTAACTTCAGCAGTTGTCTTTTCTTTATCTATTGGATTTTGTGTACCACTATAACTCTCGAACGAAGTAAGGTCTAGCATTAACTTCAGCATTTTTCTTTTCTTCATCTATTGAATTTTGTGTACCACTATAACTCTCGAACGAAGTAAGGTCTAGCATTAACTTCAGAATTTTTATGCAGCAGCAACAAAACCAACAACAACACCACCAACACCTACTAATTTGTATTTGTGGAAATTCTTGGGAACGCAGGTTCGCCGAACAGTTTGGCGAATATGAATTTTTAACGAACAGATTGTGCTCGCGAGCACAGTAAAAACATGTCCTAATCTGACGAACATTGCCGCGCGATTGCCGAGTTCGTGCCGCGGCGCGCATATGTGTACGCACCTCAAGGAAAATTGTTTCTACCCTCACGGAATTTCATATAGAGACCTGTGTGATAGCCTACAAAGAAAGACACTGGGAAAAAGACGGGGACTGCAGTACCTGCTGTTAATGAATGGAAGGGTAGATAGCCCTTTCCTTCTCTCACAGTTTGGTCTCCATATCCCGGCCTTCCATGTGCGAGGGAACAGTAGATACTTCGACATTCCCCGTTCCAAATATAGTCTTACCACCCAGACTCCAGTGAGTAAAATAAAATCTATTTACAACTCTCTGTCGAAACACCTCGACCTAACTCTTTCTTACGAAGAATTTAAAAGTAAGTTGGGATTTTTAATGTAATTATTAAGTTATCTTAGTGAGGTCTACCGTAACCGATCAAATAAAAATGATCGCGGTAGATCAGTGGAAAAAAAACAGATTTTTTGAAAGGTTGGATGTCCTTCCTAACACCAAATCTTCTGTATTTACACGGGCTTAGGACCGTCACCTAGTGAAGCTGGCTTGCTCCCCTCGGTGGCTTCATTCTATGTTTCTGACCTGCAAAATGATTATGATTGAAGTGAGTTTCAATATCTCTGCCTATTCTGTAATGCTGTCTCATGTACAATTCATATATCCACGTTGGAATGTTTGCCTCTGCGGTTATGAAGTAGAAACTTCCTCGGACATCGATAGCCTCACCAGTTATAATCGCTAGATTTTCAACAATATTATGAAGTAGTGATAATAGTGAGTGGTCTCTGTACACAGGAGTATGACTATTGTAAATATCTTGGATAGTGAAATTCTCAACTGACCGCACTTCATAATACTCGAAAAACCTGGAAAGATATAATCGACAACATCCTGTAGATTTTATAGCGTGAACATTTTTGGTTTTCAATTAAAATGAGACGAGAACCAATTAAAGAACTACCGGACAGCATCCTGTGACGGCTGCAACCGCGATAAAGCGGCAGCAACTGCAAGGATAAATCCTGGGAGTTTCGTGCACTTAATTTAATGCCTTTCGACGGAGTAAGATTTAGATTCTAGATAGAAGAATTAATAAAGACGAAGGTTTGGAAATAATAATAATAATAATATAAATCGCTAAAAAATGTCAAAAACAGTTGACAACAGTGAAATAATACAGAAACAGATGAACCATCAACATGAACCTTCAAGTGAAATAATACAGAAACAGATGAACCATCAACATGAACCTTCAAGTGAAATAATACAGAAACAGATGAACCATCAACATGAACCTTCAAGTGAAATAATACAGAAACAGATGAACCATCAACATGAACCTTCAAGTGAAATAATACAGAAACAGATGAACCATCAACATGAACCTTCAAGTGAAATAATACAGAAACAGATGAACCATCAACATGAACCTTCAAGTGAAATAATACAGAAACAGATGAACCATCAACATGAACCTTCAAGTGAAATAATACAGAAACAGATGAACCATCAACATGAACCTTCAAGTGAAATAATACAGAAACAGATGAACCATCAACATGAACCTTCAAGTGAAATAATACAGAAACAGATGAACCATCAACATGAACCTTCAAGTGAAATAATACAGAAACAGATGAACCATCAACATGAACCTTCAAGTGAAATAATACAGAAACAGATGAACCATCAACATGAACCTTCAAGTGAAATAATACAGAAACAGATGAACCATCAACATGAACCTTCAAGTGAAATAATACAGAAACAGATGAACCATCAACATGAACCTTCAAGTGAAATAATACAGAAACAGATGAACCATCAACATGAACCTTCAAGTGAAATAATACAGAAACAGATGAACCATCAACATGAACCTTCAAGTGAAATAATACAGAAACAGATGAACCATCAACATGAACCTTCAAGTGAAATAATACAGAAACAGATGAACCATCAACATGAACCTTCAAGTGAAATAATACAGAAACAGATGAACCATCAACATGAACCTTCAAGTGAAATAATACAGAAACAGATGAACCATCAACATGAACCTTCAAGTGAAATAATACAGAAACAGATGAACCATCAACATGAACCTTCAAGTGAAATAATACAGAAACAGATGAACCATCAACATGAACCTTCAAGTGAAATAATACAGAAACAGATGAACCATCAACATGAACCTTCAAGTGAAATAATACAGAAACAGATGAACCATCAACATGAACCTTCAAGTGAAATAATACAGAAACAGATGAACCATCAACATGAACCTTCAAGTGAAATAATACAGAAACAGATGAACCATCAACATGAACCTTCAAGTGAAATAATACAGAAACAGATGAACCATCAACATGAACCTTCAAGTGAAATAATACAGAAACAGATGAACCATCAACATGAACCTTCAAGTGAAATAATACAGAAACAGATGAACCATCAACATGAACCTTCAAGTGAAATAATACAGAAACAGATGAACCATCAACATGAACCTTCAAGTGAAATAATACAGAAACAGATGAACCATCAACATGAACCTTCAAGTGAAATAATACAGAAACAGATGAACCATCAACATGAACCTTCAAGTGAAATAATACAGNGCCGAAGGCTGCAAAATCCTTCAAAATAGTATTGTCACTAAAGAGCAAAGTTGCAGCCTTCGGCTGTGGACTTTGCTCTTTAGTGATAATATTATTTTAAAAAGATTTTGCAGCCTTCGGCTGCGGACTTTGCTCTTTGGTGATGGTATTATTTTAAAAAGGTTTTGCAGCCTTCGGCTGCGGACTTTGCTCTTTAGTGGCACTATTATTTTGAACGATTTTGCAGCCTTCGGCTGCGGACTTGGATCTTTAGTGACAGTATTATTTTGAAAAATAATAATACCAAATTTTTTCAAAATCAGACAAAATTTGTGTTTTTTTCATATTTGGGGCCCGGCCGGGGCCCCAAATTCAAAAAATCCAAAAAACACCAAATTTGTCAAATATAATACTTTGGTGTCTGTACATACCAAATTTGATCAAAATCGGAAGAATTTTATGTTTTTTTCTTTTGTGGGCCCCTGCCGGGGCCCCAAAACCAAAATGATTACAAAATATCAAAAGATGTCAATTATAGTACTTGGGCGACAGTGCATACCAAATTTTATCTAAATCAGAAAAAATTTATGTTTTTTTCATATTTGGGACCCGGCCCGGGCTTCAAATGCAAAAAATATAAAGAACACCAAAAATTGTCAAATATAATACTTTGGTGGCTGTGCATATCAAATTTGATCAAAATCGGACAAATTTTATGTCTTTTTCATTTGAGGGCCCCTACCGGGACCCCAAAACCAAAATTACTACAAAATATCAAAATATGTCAATTATAGTACTTGGGCAACAGTGCATACCAAATTTTATCAAAATCAGACAAAATGTATGTTTTTTTTCATATTTGCAAGAAATCTAAAAAACACAAAAAATTGTCAAATATAATACAAATATAAAAAAAGGATGCCTGTGCATAACAAATTTTATCAAAATTGGACGAATTTTATGTTTTTTACATTTGTGGGCTCCTGCTGGGGCGCACTGGCGATGCCCCTGTCACAAAACGCACCCACATGGGACCATTTTTTTTTTTTTTATATATATGAATAAACCAATACCCTATTTAGCTACCCATTTTAAATTTCATCATAATTGTTTGTGTGTTTTGGATTTTAGAGATTTGGTCCAATTGCGACGTTCTTGGTCCTGAACTGTGGGGGGGGCTCTGACTAAAAGCTGATAGTTAATATAATGAGTCCAATAATCCCTTTGTGCTCTAGACATCAATTGTTTTAAATTTTAAGTGAATAGAAGGGACCGTTTTCTTTTAATCGATAGTCAATTGAAGGAACTTATTGGGCGCCACTGACGGGAACCCTGAGAAAAACGCACCCAAATGGGCCCATTATCTTTTTTTTTCCTTAAAAAATGCCATTGTTACCCATTTTAAATTTCATCAAAATTGGTTAAGTAGTTTTCATTTTGGAGATTTGGTCCAATTGCGACGTTCTGGGTCCTAAACCGATGAGGGGAACTCTGAATCAAAGTTTAAAAACAGTGGTTAAATTTTTTTTCCAATACTTTGAATGTTCCCTGTCGGTTCTAGATATTATTTTTAAAAAAAATTCATGTGAAATTACTAATCTGTTTTATTTTAAAAGGGATTTCCATTTTAAGGACCATTTTGGCCCCTAGCGGCGCCCCTGAAAGGGATACGCCCGCGTGAGATCATTAATTTTAGATAAAATGATTCCATACTTACTGATTTTAAATTTTATTCAAATTGGTTATGTGGTTCGGATTTTAGAGATTCGGTCCCAAAACGGCTATACGGGCCGCTAGAGGCGCCCCTGAGGGCGATATCGGGAAAAAGAAAAATATCGCTCGGGCTTTTTGCCCAAAGATGACCTGTACGAAATTTCATCAAAATCGGACTAGTAGTTTGGATTCCAGAGCTCTGCACACGATTCCGTACGTACTACGTACACCGTACGTCGGAAATATCGGTTTTTTGGACCCCATGGCTCCAAATATTTCCTAACTTCAAAAATGACCCGAAATAGTGAAAATTTGGCCCAAAAGCAATAGGAAATGATATATTTGATCTTTATTTTGGGTTCCCGTCAAACGATTTCTTGGGCCAAAAGAAGTCAAAATTTGCTGCACGAATACAATACTTTATCTTCTAGAGCAAAAGAAAGTAAAAATTACCCCCTCCCCTCAAAATTTGATATTATACGTTTCAAGGTACGTAGAATCCAAAAATCGAATAAAAAAAATCCGTTTGTCCGCACTGATGGGCACTTTTGCCACTTAGCATTGACCGATTTGGATGAAATTTGGTATATAGTTCCCATCTGGGCTCTAATTGTGCACCGAAATTTTGGGTGCAATCGAATACACCCTTGGCGATTTTTTCCGCTTTTTAGCGTTTTTCAGTATTGCTGTCTAAAAGGAGAATGGTAAGTGCTAGAGATTTGAAATTTTGTATGTATGTCATATTTGGGGTCTCAGTTCGCTTCAAAACATTTGGGTTCAATCAAATATAATGCTAGCGGTTTTTACCGCTTTAAATCGGTTTTCATTAATACTGTCTAAAAAGAGAATGGTAAGAGCCAGAGACTTCAAATTTGGTAAGTATGTCAAATTTAGGGTCTAATTAGATTTGGAATCATCATGATAACCCCCCTCAAAT
>CM022881.1:1296574-1316285 GCA_012654025.1 Pachypsylla venusta
AGAAATTTTAATTAGGCCAAAAAATAGATTAATTTGTGTTAGAACAATATATAACATTTCAAGTAAGATGGAAATTTTTCAATATATAAAATTTCCATCTTTAGCCGTCAGAAATCAAAAAATTTAGGACTTTTCGAACACTCTGTATATCAAATAGCGACATTTTTTGAGGGTGTTTGACATTTGTAGTTTTAGTTTTTGACAAACAATTTTTTTTTTTTTTTTAGGATTACCTGAAAATAATTTCTTCGTATATGACTATTGATTTCGACTTTTTAAAAATCATTTTGAGAGAATTTAAATTAATGATGGAAGAGCACGATTTTATCATACCCTACCAAGATTTTGTCACAGCAGCCAAAATGGAACGAGCATATTATTTAGATTATGTCCGCAATATCGAAGGACAGTCCGAACCGAGTAATCCAACAGTTGTGGCTATGACCGAACAAATGGAAAAAAGGATACCTTTCTATGATCCTCTTCAGGGGCAATCATCAGGATTGAATATGAACGAAATGGAATCCATACCGAACTTCATACAAGGTCAAACAAATAACGATACTCCTATGCAAGAGGATCCTTATTTAATGCAAAACGAAGAAGATGTTCTGAGACAAGAAGTTCCAAATAATATAGATCTACAACAACCAGCAACATTTACGGAACAACCAAACAACTCAAGTCAACAAGGCCAATCATTAGAAGAGGTTCAATCATTGACATTGGGACCACAGAAAGCTACTCAAGTACACACTATTGATGATCTGGTGGGATTACCTAGATTTGGATCACTTCAAGAAGGACCAAAAATATCGCAACAATCCTATAGTATGGATTATGAAGAAATAGGAAATGAAGACCAATCCATTTTATGTGAAAATCAACATCACCAGAGATGGCAACAATCCAATAGTATGGACCCTTTGGTGAATTATGGAGAAATAGGAAATGAACACCAATCCATTTTATGTGAAAATCAACATCACCAGAGATGGCAACCATAGTATGGGCCCTTTGGTGAATTATGGAGAAATAAAAAATGAAGACAAATCCATTTTATGGGAAAATCAACATCACCAGAGATGGCAACCATCCAATAGTATGGGACCTTTGGTGAATTATGGGGAAATAAAAAATGAAGACCAATTCATTTTATGGGAAAATCAACATCACCAGAGATGGCAACCATCCAATAGTATTGACCCTTTGGTGAATTATGGAGGGATAGGAAATGAAGACCAATCCATTTTATGTGAAAATCAACATCACCAGAGATGGCAACCATCCAATAGTATGGACCCTTTGGTGAATTATAGAGGAATAGGAAATGAAGACCAATCCATTTTATGTGAAAATCAACATCACCAGAGATGGCAACTATCCAATAGTATGGACCCTTTGGTGAATTATGGAGAAATAGGAAATGAAGACCAATCAATTTTATGGGAAAATCAACATCACCAGAGAGTTATGAGGTCACATAAACCAGTTGAGAAAGAAGAGACTTCTGAAGATTTGGTAGTAGGGAAACCAGAAGCTAAAGACAAAGGAAAAAAAGTTCGACGAGACTAGGGTAAAAGCACCATAGTAGTCTATCATTTAAAATACGGGTCGCCTCATATTGTAAGGGATTCATTTTGGGCCCAAAAAATATTGGTGACGGCCAGATCAAAACCTTAAATGAGGCCTATCAAGCGATGATTCATTTTGAAGGTAATAAAAAGAAAAATTAATTAAACCAAATTTCATCACAAATTGTATGACTTACCGTTCTCGAGATATGGCGTCGGCCGTGCTAAAAAATGATAATGGTTTCCACTCTGTATCTCAAAGATGAATCGTATTACTAGTCAATCTTTTTCTGATAATTTAATAAAACAATAATATTTGAAGTAGGATTTTTTCATTTTCAAAAAATTTCCTCTACCAAAATAAAACCCCTACGATGTTCAAATATACAGGGTGTCCATAAAGTATCACCCCACCCCCCGTATTTCGAGAATGGCTGAAAATATAAGAAAACGCAAAAACACGTATCTCTTAGATTTTAGGGGGATTAATTTTAAACTAAAAAAATTTTGGTCTCGGCCAGCCGTTTAGGCTGGGCATCGACTGGCTTCAAAATCTTAAATGAGAAGGTATATCAAGTGACACCTTGTTTTAAAGGTCTCGTTAATACGATTTCATTACAGAAAACCAGAGCTCTCTAGGATCTACCGTTCACGAATTACGGGGTGGAACATGTGACATGGACCCTTTGCGGCCACACTGAAATGGTACGTATAAATTCCTAGAAATATTTTTTTATGATCCCAAATAAGTATTTTAGTAAAAAATAGTGTTCCAACAAGATGGTTGTCCCGCCTTTGACCGCAGAGTTCGAGTTTTCTGAGACCAAAATTTTCAAAACCACAGGATAGGTTTGGTCTAAGAAGGCTCGATTTCTGCGGTCTAAGTGGACGGGACAACCATCTTTTTTCCAAAATACTTATTTGGGATCATAAAAACTCATTTCTAGGCATTCTTACCTACCATTTAGGTGCGGCCGCAAAGGGAATGGGTCACATGTTCCATCCTGTAATTCGTGAACGGTAGATCCTAGAGAGCTCTGGTTTTCTGTAATAAACTTGTATTAACGAGACCTTTAAAGCAAGGTGTCACTTGATATACCTTCTCATTTAAGATTTTGAAGTCAGTCGGTGCCCAGCCTAAACGGCTGGCCGAGGGCAAACATTTTTTAGTCTAAAATTAATCCCCTTAAAATCTAAGGGATACGTGTTCTAAGGGATGCGTTTTCTTATATTTTCAGCCATTCTCGAGATATGGGGGTAGATTAGAAATTTTGTTTTCTTCAAGAATCTGTTCATCATTCTTCAATGCAAGTTACTAGTTCTGACTAAGGTTCACGTTTATGTCTAAAACCTGAAATGTTGTACCTATGGGCACCCTATTTACTACCTATGGGCACCCTTATTGTACCACCTATGGGTACCATTACTACCTATGGGTACCCTTATTGTACCATCTATGGGCACCATTATACCTATGAGTGCCCTTAGGTAATACATCGTGATATTGATGCTATCACCTATTGGCACCCCTCCTATCTCTAATTCTGATCAAGATAGGTATGCTAAATAACTTTTACAGAAAGAACACATACATCGCAATAGAAAACTATTTTCCACTTCCTAAAAATACAGACAATGTTTTGCACAGAAATCAGAAAAAAAAATCGTTTAAAACAATTGTGGGAGGAGCGTGGGATTTGTGATATTCAACACGAAATGACATCTAGTTTTTAGTTGTTGCAATGGTTTGGTCGAGCGTGCATCGTGGTTTCGTTGTCAAGTTGTTTTTTTTAAAAAAGTGAACCATTACAGCCAGAGGACGTTCCGCACAAGGTATGGTTTGCACTCCACGGATCTAGTTCCTGATCGAAAAACAATTTTGAGTTGATTTCACAACTTTAGGACCACATCATCAGCTTTAAGCTGTATGGGGCTACCCATACAGCCAATCGTTCTCGTGAGATTCCGCAGTACATGTTCCCCAGTCGCCGGATTTGAGTCCCTGTGACTTCTTCTTGTGGGGTTACCTTGAGGTTGAGGTCTTCAAACATCGCACTGGGACCCTTGAAGAGTTAAAGGATGCAATTCTGGAAGAAATCATGTAAATTGATGCGGGTATGCTGACAAGAGTCATGAAAAACTTGCGTGAAAGACTCCAAAAGTGCATCACTCTCCTGTGCCTTCATTTGGACGACATTATTTACAAAACATAAATGGAAAGAAACTAGAATATACATACTGATGTTCTGCCAAATTTAAAAAGTGCCCATAGGTAATATTGATGGTATCACTTCTGGGCACCCCTTCTATCTCTATTTCTATTAAAGATACTAAATTTGATAATTTTAACGGGAAGAACACATTTATTTTACTAGAAAACCACTTTCCACTTCATAAAAATACAAACAATTTTTTGCAGAGAAAGTTTTTTTTTTCCTCCAAAAATTTTCCTTATTTTTTTTCAAAAAAATCTCTGATTTTGAAATATTGGAATTCCTATTTTAAAATTAGAACAAATGAGTGTGCAGTGGTCAAGAACGTGGTTTTCTAATCCGAGATCATTGGTTCAACGCCATGGTGGTTTTATTTTAATTTTATCAACCCCTCGAATATTTTAAGATCACAACAACTGAGAGTGTTCAAGAACCTGATTTAGTGATCCGCGATCATTGGTTGAATTTTCAACTAAGGAAAGGAAACTATGAAACAAATGTCCTGGTACACAGATTATTGACAATCTTTTTTATATCAGTTGTTTTTAAATTATTGCAAGAAGCATATTTTGGGCGGGGTGAATATTGCTACTCTTGACGTCTTTTTTTACACGAAGTGTGTTTTTGAGGGTATAATAAAAACAAACAACAAAACATACTTTTTAAATGAATTTGAAAATGAGGCCCCAATACATAAACCTTGAACGTTACATGAAAGTCGATGTGCTGCCATCTGCCAAGCAATAAAAAATGCAAGACCTTTTTAAATCCTTTTCTTCTTTGTGTAGACCGAATGAACCGATGACCGATGTGTTGTTTGTATGAATTATCCCAAAATATGTTCCTAGCCTTTTGGTAAAAACAAAACAGTCGTCGGTATTTCACTTGTTTCAGTTTTTTTTTTATCTTTTGACTTGTAAAAGTGTGCAAAAGATGTTCTAATATATTCTAACATCTTTTTTGAACGTAACAACTTGTGCTCGGTTTGACTTTAACCCTAGGATTCCCAAGCTCTATTCAATTACGTGCATTACCAAGGGGGGGGGGGGTACAAAGTACCCGCAAACAAAATAGAGGATAAAATGATTTTTTTTATTACAATAAGTTGCTATTACTTTATTATAAACTAAATCAATTATTATCTTACATAAAAATAAAATTAAATCCCAGGAATAAAATAATGTAAATGAAAATAAAAAAAAAAAAGCTAGACCCTAGGAAATCTATTCTGAACCAGAACTTTGTCCTTCCTGACATCCCACACAGACAAATGTCTTTTGACAGTGTTTACACACACTTATTTCTTGCATGTGGTACATAATTAGACATTTTAGACACTTTAGACAATTTATGGTAGCTTTTAATGGTAGCTTTAGACAATCAATGTATTGGTTACATGCATTGCCAAGGGGGGGTACAAAGTACCCGCGCCCAAAGTTTGGTTTCAATATCATCCCTTAGAAGGCTTAGAACATACATATTTTTATATACTATGATGGAAAATATTGTTTGTGACAATTATTAAAGGTCTCATTAAAATAAGTATCATAAATTGATTACTATAAGCTTTTTGCTAAAACGCGGGTACTTTGTACCCTGGCAATGCTAGGGTTAAAATGGACGGCTTTATATCGCACAAAAAAGATTCAGATCCTTCATCCGTTTGGAGTCATTTCTTAGTGTCCAAAGAGTGTAAAAAAATGGGATGCTATTTTGGTGGTTACACCAAAGGACACATCTATCAAATTAAAAAATTGATTCTTTTATTTTTATTTTATCTACTTATTATAGTAACTACCTACTTCTACTTGATTTTTGGAAGGTTCTCAATTTTTTTCTAATCACGGGGCCAGTCCCGGGATCCCGAGATTGTGATCGTTCCAGTCCCGAAAATTCGGGATTGTCAAGAAGGTTCGGGATCATAATCTCTAGTTATGATATTTTAAAATAAGAAAGTATAACCACGCGCCACCTTGTACTAGCAGTATGGCAGGGTCATCAGACTCACAGTTCTTGACTAATTAAATTTTTTATGTCAAATGCGTAAGTCACGCAATTTCCCATTCGGAAAATCGAAAAAGAATTTTGTTTTCACGTTTTCTTTGTTGCGCCACGTTCTCAGTAATTGAAAAATTCAATTTTTTTTAAGGAAATGACATTTAATACTATAACCGGTTTTTATTTAGTCGCGAATTTTCTATTGGCAATACAGAATGGTAAGTGGAAGGTCCTAAGATAAATTAGGCGAATAAAGAATTACAGGTTAATTATATTTGAAAAACTCTGCCAATGTAACACGTGGGTTTATTATTTTACAGGCTAATAAAATGGGGGGTATTTTACCCAAGTTCTGGGACAAAGAAGAATTGCCGTTATTCAGAAATTAAAAAAAAAAATACAGAACCTTATACCGTGTCAAAAGAACAGCTACAACTATAGAATTAGTTAACTAGAGCCAGTTTGACATAATCTTTTAACGAAATACTTTGCTAATGTGACACGTGGGTTTATTATTTTACTGGCTAATAAAATAACCCCGCCCCCAAGTTCTGTGACATAATTAGATCCCAAAATTGACATATAAACCAAATTCAAAGCCCCCTTACCATTCCCTTGTGAAACCCGCTAAAAAGCGGTTAAAACCGCCAACGGTAACTCTTTCCATTTGTAACTCTTGCCTGGCACGGCAACCCTTGCTTGATTCTCACAGTACCGATAGAGAAGAGTCAGAAACTTGCTGTTTGCTGATGATTTCTCATCATTGGTTTGAAACAGAGATTTTTAATTCGGAATTTTCACTGTCTTGGGACCGTCACCACTGGCCTGCTCTTCTCGCTGGCTACATTTCCTCAAACCAAACCTTCTGTATTTACACGGGCTTGGTACCGTCACCTAATGAAGCTGGCTTGCTCTCCTCGCTGACTACATTTTCTAACACCAAACCTTCTGTATTTACACAGTCTTGGTACCGACACCTAATGAAGCTGGCTTGCTCTCGTTGCTGGCTACATTTCCTAACACCAAACCTTCTGTATTTACACTGGCTTAGGGTCGTCACCATGCGCGGATATAGAGTGGGGCCCGGGGGGGGCACGTGCCCCCCATTTTTTTTAAACGGGCGGTGTTTCTCAAATTTCATTATACCTAATGAAATTTGAGAAACAAAAAAAAAAGGAGGGCAGAGGCCCCTAAATAATTCCCAATCCTGAGACTAAATAGAAATACATTAATTAAAAATTGTCCTAAATTCTGTCATGCGTCATGGCATTTATTTTTTCGGGTCCTACACCGGGGAGATGTGTTGAGGCAAAAGGTCCTACACCGGAGAGATGTGTTGAGGCACCGGGGAAATGTGTTAAAGCAAAAAAAAAAAAAAACCTTCAACATGCGTTCATGTTGGACGATTTACATACGCAATAGAGACATGGCCGTAAAAACGTTTTCTAAACTCTCTAATTGGGTTAAAATTGTTTAAAAAAATGTTTGGATTGCCTGCACATCTCCCCGGTGTCAGATCCGTTAATGAGAGAGAGAGAGAGGGAGAAACTGCAATCGAAAGATCTCAAGGTCATCGTTCAACTAGGTGCTTTGATATTCCCTGGAATGCATGTTGTAGCCCTGAAAGATATTTGTGGTAACCTTTATGCATTAAAAGTACTGCCCAGGCCTCTAGGTTATGAGTCCCACCCCCTGCCCCCTTCAAATTTTCTATTATAGGTATATTGTGCCCCCCCAAAACAATAGGGCTATATCCGCGCATGGTCGTCACCTAATGAAACCTCTAATGGCTTGGTCCCATTGGTGGCTACATTTCACACATATCATTTAGTAACTAATAGCATCTGCTCAATTTTCATTACTATTATTTTTCTCTAGCCCTAGCATCACATCACCAGTTTAATTGCCCTTTTGTGAACGATCACTTTGGATTAACAAAAAACCCTAGAAAGCATGTCATATTTGGTCAACAGCCCTTACCGGCCTTTCTTAGAAACATGGACGAACTTCAATTGATCCTGTCCGTTCTAGAAGGCACTCTAAAGGACGTGCTAGCAGAGACTGTAGAAGATAGTTTGGAAGAATTCTTAGAGTAAGTTAACATTTCTGGACAGGTTTATGAAAAATAAAAATTGAGCTGACCAAGGGCGAACTTCAGTTTTAGAACACCAGAGTGAGAAAATGTTTAGAAACTAAAGGTAACTAAAGGTATAAACCGAATTAATGTATATTCCTCCTCCTCCTCCCCCCCCCCCCCNCTAACACTTAAGTTTTTAAGTATACTAGCTGTTTTCCCGTACTTCGCTACGGTTACAAAATTCAACAACAATTCGAGATAGCGAAATTAAATCTTCTCAATGTTAGATTTTTGGTGGAACCGACCCGCAGAGTGTACACGACTCTTATTTAGGAAATTCATTATTTTACTCAAAGATTACTTTTTGTACTGCGGAACACCTTTGTATAAAATTTCAGCTTTCTCTCTCATCCCGAAGTGATACTTCTTAACTATGGGTTTTTGGTGGAACCGACCCCTCAGAGTGAGCACCACTCCTAGTTAGAAAATTCAATATTTTATTCAAGGATATGATTTTTTGTACTTCGAAACTCCTTTGTATCAAATTTCAGCTTTCTAGCCCATCCCAAAGTGGTGCTTCCCATTTCCGATTTTTTGGTGATGAAAACCGTTCATAAATCGGGGAGAAACCGGAAATTTTCAAATTTTGTATTTTTTATGGGGTCCTTATGTACTATTTTGGGGGGTCCATTCTCGGTCATTTTTCGTTATCTCTTTTAGTTTGCCCAGAAAAAATCTCCCGCTAAATAGCGTCATTTTTGGCGGTAACTTGCTCCCACTTGAACTTTAATTTTTTTACTTTCTTATTACGCACCTACATACTAAAAGGAACCTGTGTGCCAAGTTTAAAGTCTCTACGTTTAGCCATCGTGGAGGTACGTTGATTATCAGTCAGTCAGTCAGTATACCAACTGGGCTTTGTCCTTTTTAAAAACAACGAAATTCCACCGTGGACGGGCCAACCTAATGGACCTTGTGTTTTATAAGTATAGATTAATATTCTTGTGATTTTATTAGCATCAAAAAGAACTTCACTGAAGAACAGCACAGTACTAGTCTACCAGTCGACTGAGTGACATTGACAAAATACGTCCACACAGGTATGTGTGGACGGAGAAAATGTCGCCTTTGTCGAACGGCATTGTCGATCGACATAATGTGGACGTACCTTTATTACACCACTGATCATCTCATCCTGCACTGTTTCAGATTTCACAATTTATTTAAACACAAAGAAAACAGTTATTTCGCTAATTGTAGAAATTACCCCCTTCTTAAGAAAAAACTTCGTAGTTATGAACCCTCGTTTTTCGAAAGCTCTCCCTCTTATGGATTAGTCATTAATGTGATCAGACGGCTAGCAAATCACCAAATTGACATTATCAGAAGGGTGGCAGCTCTATTCTACTTGGCCACAGTCTATCCTCATGTCACTGATCATTACGTGGGTGTTGTTGTACCCAACGAAGGCGTTCTTCCTGAAGGATTTATACACGGTCGCACAGCAGGTATAATTTCAGTGGCAGATAGTGATCTGAAGAGCGTCTCAAAAAGAAATCTATGCACTATATCAAAATGATTTACGTAAAATATAAACAAAAAACTGCCTAAAAAATTTAACCCCCCACACACAAGTGGAAAATAAGTGGAAAAAATTTCGTATTTTGAAGAAATTTTGGTTTTGTCCCCGGCAGGGGCACACAAATAATGATAAAAATACAAAGAAAAAATTTGATTAAATTTGGTATACTGGTTCAAGCATTATAATTGACAATTTTTGGTATTTCGTAGAAATTATGTTCTTGGGGCCACAGCAGGGGTCCACAAATTTTTAGCAAAGTCCATAGCCTAAGACTGCAAAAACTTTTTAAAATAAAGGTCAACGGCATAATAATGTCACTAATAGTCTTCAAACTTTAGAAGGGCAACATCTACATTCGATGGTAGTCTGATAGAATGATTAAGGAAGTCGGTTTTGCGTACCATTTATTTTTTGATTTCTTGACAATTGAAAGGTTCATTATTGAAAAAAATAAAGCAATATTTTTGACAAATTGAACTCTCCTATCCTCAGATTGTTTAATAAAATTTTCTTAAATTTTCTGTAGATACTCGTACATAAGGTCTTCTTTTTCCCCACCAGGAATACTCAATTTTGCGTTGAACGGTGTGAATGCTACCATAATTGTGGAACCTCAATATGGAATAGTAACCCCCATAATTGTATGGAATGATGGAAGTACAAGTAAGTAGATAATAATTAAACACAACTCTTGTCCATCGTCCTAAATTTATAAAATTTCCCTTTTTCTTTTTTAACTTCACCCTTTCCAAATTCTATTTGAGTTCGGCGCCGCTTTTTCCTAACATGTTACAAACTTTTGTTCCTTGTCTACTCTCTTTAGGTGCAACCCTTTCCTGATACGGTAACCCTAGCTTGCTCCTCACAGTATCAATAGAAACTGCGTAAAAACTCGCATTTTGCTGATAATCTCTCATCATTGGTTTGAAGCAGAGTTTTTCAAAGGCTGGATGCTGGATGGTTTCGGTTGGATGGTTTTATTTGGTTTAAAGGTTATATCAGATGAGTTTTTTACCCTCCTGGCCGTATCATACCAACTACTCACATTACTCTCACCCCTTCTAGGTGGGACCGGGAAAAGCCAGAAGGATTTTTTTAAGTTGACAAAAAATACTGTTGTAGACTTAGTGTCCTTATTCTGGTTTTATATCGAAGTTTGTAAGTTACATAGCAACTCAGTGAGCGCCTCCTTGGTGACAGGCTTACCACCTCCCGTTTCGTCCTTATCCTCGATCCTCGATGTCAACCATTTTCATGAACACGCAATTAAAAACACGAAACGCAGTTGAAAACACCTAAAACTGTTCAAAAACTGTCTCTAATTAACACACGACCCGATACTTAATCCCACTTCTGACACCAATTTCAAGTATACTGTAAACCTCGCAAAAAACACTCGAAAATACTACGTAATTCACACACGAATTAATCACTCACTAAACGAACTAAGACTCAATTCGCTCTCAAAACTAGACTGACTTTTCGCTTATTACTGAATTAAGACTCACTAATCGATCTCGCTTCCAAAACTAGACACTTCACTTATCACTGAAATAAAACTGACTTGGTCTCTACTCGCTACCCCTGTATTTATACATCCCTAACAATTATCTGGAACCTTCTCGAAAGTACGCAGTAAACAAACTTTGCGTTCTAAAAATATTCTTTGTTGTTTACGTAAATAAAACGTTCTAGAATAGATTTCTTCATCTTTCTACGTTCTCGAATGGGAAAGTAAATAATACGTCGTAAATATTTTCCCCTCACCCCGACCCCCTCCTACAAGACTCGAGTATCATCCAGAAGGAGAAATAAAAAAAATAGAAAGGAGAAAGGTCGCGGTCAATATACAGGACGTTTACAAAATATTCCATATACAGATTGTTCACTTCAATACTATTTTTTATTTAAAAGAAAATGAATAGATTTATTAGTTTAAGTGTAACANGAAATACGAGTAGGTTACTAGAACAAAACGATATAGAGGAGACAAAAGAAATTGAACTCAAAACGATAACATTATCTCAAGATAGCTTGGTAGGTATGGAAATACGAAATAATTCTTCAAATATCTCATGCCGTATTTATTTACCAGCTCTTTCAAATGTGGAAATACTAATTGCCGCACCCTGTATGATGGCTACAAAGTCAAATCTCGTTTTTCTTCTGAAGTTTAAAAATGGTCCTTTAATAAAATGGGCATTTTCGCGTAGAAAGTCTCAAGTAATGTGTAGATTTAGAACAAACAGTGATAAGTAACCTAAATTAGGAAATATTTTAGGAAAAAAAGAAAAATATTCTATCCTTCATTTCTTTCACAGCAAGGTCAGAGGAATGAGAAAATTTCAATGTAATAACAAAATATATAACTTGTATTCTAAACCTAAAATGTTATCTAAAGTAGGTATTTATATGCCCATACGGTATTTCTCTTGTCCATCATTTTATCCAACTTTTTTAAAAAGAAAAATTCTGAAAATTTAATAACCAAAATAGCAATAGGTACACGGGGGAAAACCTCCCTCTTGTAAAATTTCATTTTTGTCTCTTATATCTTTTTACTAAAAATAATCCCTTCATCTTCTTATAGATATCATTTATCCAAAAACGCCTTTTTTTTTTATTTTCAGAATTCAACTAATCAAAATCTATTTAATTACGTCGCTTCAAGTTTTCGACTAACTCCTGCTGAACTGAGAAATAAAGTGATTGCTTATGAAATTATGTTTGTACGAAGATCTTTCATTGAACACTACTCCACTTTGGTAGATCATCCTGATCATATTAAGGAAATATTAAAATAGATATTCCGTACAAATAAAGTGATTGCTTATGAAATTATGTTTGTACGAAGATCTTTCATTGAACACTACTCCACTTTGGTAGATCATTCTGATCATATTAAGGAAATATTAAAATAGATATTCCGTACAAATAAAGTGATTGCTTATGAAATTATGTTTGTACGAAGATCTTTCATTGAACACTACTCCACTCTGGTAGATCATCCTGATCATATTACGGAAATATTAAAATAGATATTCCGTACAAATAAAGTGATTGCTTATAAAATTATGTTTTGTACGAAGATCTTTCATTGAACACTACTCCACTTTGGTACATCTATAATTTCAGAATAAGTTTTTAAAATATTTTATTGATAACTGAGCTCACAGTGACCCATCTTGAAATTTGGTGTCTATTCATATCAATTTCAGCATGCATTGAATGGCACTTTTGGCTGAAGTATAATTTACCCCCCCCCCCCAAAAAAAAACACTGTGTGTGCAAAAAGACGCCAAGAAAATGTCTTTACCAAAAAGCCAAAAATTCAAGTGGCTCATATCACTCCTAAAAATATGGTCACAAAGGAAGTGATTTCATATGAGTGCCAAGTTCAGGTCACCTAAAAAATATTTGCCCCAAAGGTGATTTCCCGGAGGCAAAAAGTTGATAGTAGTTTTTGTTTGTAGCTTCCAAATCATCTTTGAGGCTAATATTTTTCAGGTGTCCTAAACTTGGCGCACATATGATATCACCTCCTTTGTACGCAAATAATTTTGGTGTAACATGAACTTGGCACTCGTATGAAAAAATAAGGAATATAATAATTCAAAATAAATTCTGCTTTATGGAATGTAAAAAAATATAGATTTTAAAATGGCACCTTATTTCATTAAACAATAATGATTATCTAAAATGATCCCTGTATATCGATACGGTAATAATAATAAATAAATAAAAATCTGGTGTGAAAATCACACGAATTTCTCTATTTCTATAAAAACAGAAGAAAATATTGTAATGGGTTTATGTCGAGTATATGACAGCAGAAA
Organism: Pachypsylla venusta; assembly: GCA_012654025.1. Lineage (NCBI taxonomy): Eukaryota > Metazoa > Arthropoda > Insecta > Hemiptera > Aphalaridae > Pachypsylla > Pachypsylla venusta. Next base: position 1,309,855 of record CM022881.1, read on the forward strand.
AAAAAACTACCTTCTTGTTTTTTATATATGAACATATTTTACTTTCTCTAAAGAAAAAGGGCCTAAACATCGTCTGACAAGAACCCATAATAAAGGTCAGACATATCATTTCTCATTACTTTAGGCCCATATTATTACTATTTTGGGGTTCATTTTTGTTGGCAGACTTTGGATAAAGAAGGCCAATAAACCGATATGCCTGACGTATCTATTGAACTAATGTTTGACAAAGGTAGGAGAGAGTTTGCGCTAACTGAAGTGTAAGGACGTAAATAGAAGAAAACTTTTCTTTTTCTTTTTTAAATTGGGATTCTATATCAATTAAAACCGTAATCAGTTAGATAAAATACTATATATTCATTTGACTGTACACGACGGTACACTTCAGACTGGTCCAGAATTCTCAACGTTTATCTAGTCTGGACACAAAAGTAAAAAATGAATGGGATATCTACCTTGGACAACCCCATGACGTCTACTAACTTTTCAATTGTTCTCAAAATCCAATCACCCTCACCATCTTAGACCTGTGTGAAGAAATCTAAAGATGTTGCCTTCCTTGGATTGGAGATTCAACCGCAACAACAAACAATTGATCTATCATGGTTTGTCATCAGGCGCTACTTTAAGAGCAACTTATTTTTTAAAGTCAAAAGAAGATATAGTATTCTATCAACCTCATTAGAAAAAAAATATTCCGGTAACCAAGAAAAAATAAATACGTTGTAGCTGAAAACTTCAGCTACTACCTGCCTTCTTCAGCTACCTACCGAAGGCGTAATTTCTTCCAATCCATATATGACTTGCTAACTTTCCATGAGGAAAAGTAAATCATACTTAAGATTGTAAGAAGTTACTTGAGGGTGACATCCTCACGGGCCGAGTCCACCTGAGCTGATGGTGTAAAATAACGCAGAAAGCAACTCTGTAATATCGATATGGTCATAACTCTTATGTTGCTGACGTAATTATAATGCAGTGATTGTCATGGTTCTGGGGGGCCATGTCAATTATCAGCCTCCCAGAACGGATGTATGATGACAATTATAAACACAAGCAGTATACTACAAGTTATCTAGAGCTGCTGTCTCATACATCTGGCTACCATCGGATACGATGATGCCACATTTAAAAAAAATTGTAGCTGTGTTCCTCTTAAAATCAAAGACTCTCCTCATTTCTAGAACAAAACTAGGATGATATGAAGTTACCGAAAAGGTTTTGATAACCGTTCACTGAAACTGTAATGGTATCCGTTCCAGGTCTTCCCAGGGCCGCCAAGAGAAAATCCGGGCCCGGGACTGAAAAGTTACGGGCCCCTATACAAAAATCTATGAATCCTCAATAACAAATAACCTAAACATTAAATATAAATATCCATGATGTATAATATAAACTAATGATATTAAATTACTTCTATTAATAACAAATCATGATCAATGAATCAAATCAATCAAGTATTTATATACTAGCTAATCGAGGTGGTAAAAGTTTAAAAAAAAAAATTTTTAGCACCTTGGAATTTCGGGCTTCTCCAAAAAAAAAAACCGGGTCCGGGGGCATTCCCCCTTTCCCACCCCTCTCTCTGTGGGCTTGGGTCTTCCCGATGCATAGAACCGGCCATGGCGAGGACGAGTTAAAATCATCCTTTCTTTAATTGTAACTCAACACACATTCTCGTGAACAAAACGGTTTCTCAAATTGCATGATAAACTTTTCATTATTGAGCGACTTTTTACATTGAGCACACGAAAAACATTTTCCATTAATATGCCAAAAATAAGTATTATTAAATTGAATACTTTTCTCTTGAACATCAATAACTTGATTACAAGTTGAACATTTGTTTGAAAAATATTTATAATAACAATCTAAACAATGTGGATAGGAGTTTGCCGTATCATCTGAACTATCTAATGGTTGACCGCCACCTAACTTAACATCTCTTACAGGTATATAGGATTGATTACATAGTTCCTTATCACACGAATAACAACAGAAATGTTTTACATGATAAGTTTTATTCTCGGTTAGAGTATATTCATTCACAAAGATGAGTTCATCACATGCAAAGCAACGTGGAATGTCCAACATATGCGCATAATCTCGAAGACAGTAGACATTATTCTTATAATGGAAATACATTAAATCAACAAGTAGTTCATTACATGTGTTACATACGAAACATTGAGGATGCCATAGAACGTTGTCACCTAATTTTTCTGTATATATTGCCAATTCTCCGTACTTAATATCAAGAGTACAATGTTTGCATCTTTTATTATTGCTAGATGTTCGAGCCATATGACTTGGTCCATGTTCATTGTTTTTAATAGCAATTCTATCCGTTTGATTATCGTTTGTAGCATGTGTCTCTAGCGGATTTCTATTCACATCACTATGCCATCCTCCAGGCATACTAGTTCCATACTTAGAATCATCATTTTCTAAAACATCATTACCAGATTGGTATTTATTTCTCAGATGAACGAATTTATCTAAATTGTTTCCAGCGTTGATGTTGTTGTGATCACTTAGATTAGACTTCGACATATCATGAACCAAATCATCCAAGTTTGTAACTTTTACACTGTTTGGTTTATCAAAGGAAGCAATATTTCTGTTAATTGTATCCAAATTTTTGGCTACCATTTTATCAGGTAAGTTGATTTTCTCGTCTAATTGATTAAAAGATTCAATTTTAACAGAATTAATTTTACTTTCGTAAGGTTTAGGTTCGTATGGAACACCACTACTTGTAGATTTGGGTTCGTATTGGGTACAACTATTCACAGATTTGGGTTCGTATTGGGCACCACTAGTCGCAGATTTGGGTTCGTATGGACTACCACCACTCACTAGTTTGTAATTTGTTTGAGACGACTGATTAGCTTTTCTATTTAAACTTCTGATAAAATCACCCACTTTGACATTTTTATTATTTTCATCACCAAATTCAGAGTCGTCGTTTTGATTGTGAGCAACGTTTCCCAAATTTTCGTGTGGAGCAACAACGCCAGAGTTAACAATACGATTTGTTTGAGGAGAGGGTGATCTCGATTGTTTGATAAAAGCCGATGGTGTTTTCAAATGACTTCCAAATGAAGTTTGATCTTCTAATAATTCTGGAGGCGGCGGTGGAAATTCTTCAGAAGACAAGAGTTCCGTCTGATTGTTGATAGATTTGAAAGGTTTTGGCACGGAATTGTAAATGGAAGATATTGAATCAGCGGAAAAAGACGTTGGAAAAGCGGTTTGATTTTGTTTGTTGTGTAATAAAGTTGTTGACGCCATATCATCAGGGTTCAAAAGATTGGGAAGTTTCATGATTTTTGCTTGACCAGCGACATTGGTTTTCAAATTTTCTAGATAGTCCGTTAAACTGAAAATTAAATAATAATCTATCTATAATATCGTTTCCGGTGGTATCCACATCTCATACATCTTACTACTGCTCTAAATATTATTTTAAACTGAAAATCAAATAATAATCAATCTATAATATCGTTTCCGGTGGTATCCACATCTCTTACATATTACTGCTGCTCTAAATATTATTTTAAACTGAAAATCAAATATTAATCAATCTATAATATCGTTTCCGGTGGTATCCACATCTCATACATGTTACTGCTGCTCTAAATATTATTTTAAACTGAAAATCAAATAATAATCAATCTATAATATCATTTCCGGTGGTTCCCACATGTATGACACTGCTGCTCTAAATATTATTTTTTTGTTTGGTGGGGAGGGGGCCTTAACGTCTATTCAACATCTATTGGTTAAAGAAGAACTGGTGTAACAGGTCTAAGAATTTCTTTTGTGTTTGTTCAAACTCACAAACAGTAATTGCTATTTGAACAGGGTAAAAAAACTGATTCCCATTATTAAACTTTCACAATATGAAGATCATGAAGAGGCACTGGTTAGGTTTTATACTTTACCATTTAATTTCATCTGCTGTAAGATTATGACACATATTGGCATTGAGATCATGAAGAGCCACTTGTTTTAGGTTAGGTTTTATATTTTACAATTTAATTTCATCTGCTGTAAGATTATGACACATATTGGCATTCAGATCATGAAGAGGCACTTGTTTTAGGTTAGGTTAGGTTTTATACTTTACCATTTAATTTCATCTGCTGTAAGATTATGACACATATTGGCATTCAGATCATGAAGAGGCACTTGTTTTAGGTTAGGTTAGGTTTTATACTTTACCATTTAATTTCATCTGCTGTAAGATTATGACACATATTGGCATTCAGATCATGAAGAGGTACTTGTTTTAGGTTAGGTTAGGTTTTATACTTTACCATTTAATTTCATCTGCTCTAAGATTATGACACATATTGGCATTCAGATCATGAAGAGGCACTTGTTTTAGGTAAAGTTAGGTTTTATAATTTACCATTTAATTTCATCTGCTGTAAGATTATGACACATATTGGCATTCAGATCATGAAGAGGCACTTGTTTTAGGTTAGGTTAGGTTTTATACTTTACCATTTTTAATTTCATCTGCTGTAAGATGATGACACATATTGGCATTCAGATCATGAAGAGGCACTTGTTTTAGGTTAGGTTTTATATTTTACCATTTAATTTCATCTGCTGTAAGATGATGACACATATTGGCATTCAGATCATGAAGAGGCACTTGTTTTAGGTTAGGTTAGGTTTTATACTTTACCATTTAATTTCATCTGCTGTAAGATTATGACACATATTGGCATTCAGATCACGAAGAGGCACTTGTTTTAGGTTAGGTTAGGTTTTATACTTTACCATTTAATTTCATCTGCTGTAAGATTATGACAAATATTGGCATTCAGATCATGAAGAGGCACTTGTTTTAGGTTAGGTTAGGTTTTATATTTTACCATTTTTAATTTCATCTGCTGTAAGATGATGACACATATTGGCATTCAGATCATGAAGAGGCACTTGTTTTAGGTTAGGTTTTATATTTTACCATTTAATTTCATCTGCTGTAAGATTATGACACATATTGGCATTCAGATCATGAAGAGGCAATTGTTTTAGGTTAGGTTAGGTTTTATACTTTACCATTTAATTTCATCTGCTGTAAGATTATGACACATATTGGCATTCAGATCATGAAGAGGCACTTGTTTTTCCAGTTGTTGTCTGCGGTAGAGAGCTCCGTCACTCCCACTAATAGGTAATTTAGAAGCTGGCAACTGTTGCATGTATTCTGCAGCCTAAAAAAGATTAGAAATATAATCAATCAATAGTGGTATCATTGCGCCCGAGGACAGCCGAATGTACTTAAACGAGTGCAGCCCCAAATAGACGTTACTAATCTAGAATCTAGAACACAATGTGTGCTGTTAAAGGTTTTAATTGTCATCATGCATCTAATAATTGACATGGGCCCCAAAGCCATGCCAATTACTACAATATAATTACGTCAACAGCATTGCGAAGAATGTTAACTGCTTATTTACTTCGAAGATCTTTTATTGGGGAAAATTCGAGATACTTGTTAAAAATGTATAAATAGAAGCTGCGAGTAGAAACCGAGTTAGTTTTAAAAGTGAAGTCAGTTTTTGTAGTCATATTTAGCGAATGATTAATTTGTGAATTTTTCGTATGTGAATTACGTAGGTTTCTCGCGTCTTCTGAATACAGTATTTTGGAAGTTAAATAGTGTACGACTTTTTGTTAACCTTTTAATTGTGTTTTCTTTAATAGAGTGTTTTAAGTTTCTATCCTATTTTTTTTTTTTCTCTATTTTTTTTTTAGTTAACGCGTTTTTAATCAACGACTACTTAATCCTCGAACCCTAAGTCTACAACAATATTTTAGATATACCCCTCTCCCCAGAATTCAATCCAGGCTATAGCTCTGACGGTTAGCGTACATCTTATTAACTACTAAAGATAAATTGTGATTATTGGACCCCCCCCACGAATGAAAATCCTGGAAGCGCTATTGTTCTGTAGATATCCTTTTGGGGCTGTGCTCCTCTTTTGGTCCAAAAACAGCGTAAATGTCGTCAGAAACATTAACACTTACGAGTTCAGATGATATATTAGGTGGTATCCAATCAAAAGTATACTTCTTATTTGGGAAACTGGTTGGAAAATTATTCCGATCTTCTTGTGACTCGTCAGACGGAAATCTTAACTTCAAATCCAACACAGCCTGACTGGGCGTACATTTGGATATTCCGAATAAAATTTCAAATTTAGAATATATATCATCTTCTTCTTGACAATCGTGAGATTCTTTTTTACATTTACAATTCTTGCACACTTTTCTGTAAACAAGAAAAAAAAATCTGCCTATTTAGAATATACAGTGTTCCAAAAGTCCCGCAACGATTTTTTTTATTTTTAACGGCTAAAGATGGAGACTTGAAATTTTATATATAGTTTTAACACAAATTAATCTATTTT
>CM022881.1:1344861-1375306 GCA_012654025.1 Pachypsylla venusta
ACCTATGGAACAAACCAACTCTAGTCGCAACATTCCTGGGGCTGAATACACACATTGACATTGGGGAGGATGAAGCAAACTGAAGCTGCTACTACTACTATAAGATTTGCAGATTGATGTTGCATTAGTAACGGAGAGTGAATTTGACATGAATTTCATGCTAAACACTGTGTCTGATATTTTGGAAAAATACCAACTGAAAATCAATTCCGGAAAAACAAAAACTATGGCTGTAACCAAGTTACAAAATGTCAGTCCCATTATAAAGATAAAAGACAAAACTATAGAAAATGTAACCGGATTCTGCTACTGAAGAAGATACATAACAAACAATAACAAAACTCGAGCTGAAATTAAAAGAAGAATTGTCAAGGCCAAACAAACATTCATCAAGAATTCCAACCTGTTGATGAATGATCATTTGAAAATGGAAACCCGTAAGAAATTTACAAAAACCTTTGTCTGGAGCGTTTTGTTATATGGATGCGAAACATGGACCTTAGGAAAATATGAAAAGCAGAGATTAGAAGCGGTGGAGATGTGGATGTGGCGAAAATTAACCAGAACATCATGGACAGAAAAGAAATCAAACGAAAAAGTATTGGAAGAAGTTGAAGAAAAAAGAAATCTAATTGTTAATATATTGAAGAGAAAATCCAAAATGATCGGACATTTATTAAGACATAATAGTTTCATAGGCAACATATTGGAAGGACGAATTTCTGGAAGGAGAAGAAGAGGACTGAAAGGAGAAGAAGAGGACAAGAATGTATTACTTCCAAGACCTAAAGAATTTGGTGAATGTTTGTTCATATGGAAAAATGAAAACCATCGCGCTTAACAGAGAGGAATGGCTATCCCGACAAGGCGCAGCCTTTTGTTTTGTGCCTACTCTCTCTTGCTTTAACCTTCTTTGGCATGGTATCCCACGCATGTTTCTTTTTTTTTTAATTTGGCTTAACATCTATTGGTCATAATGAGGTCATCTATTGGTCATTCAAGACTGGGGTTTTACCCTCCATTCGCTGGAAACTTGCAAACCAGCTACCCACCATTGACCTCACGCAGCCTGGGTTGGGCCGGTAAAATAGCCAGCATCACGAAAGCGCGAACCCACGTGGACACCCACATAGAACAACCTCGCTGGACGTTGCTTAACTTTAGTGATCTAACGGAAACTGGTGTATTCAACGTGCCATAGACACTGGCTACCGCTTGCTTCCAACAATATCCATATAAAATGTGCAGAAGCAAGCATTTTGCTAACGATCATTCATCATTGATATGAAGCAGCACTTTTTAAAGGATGGATGCCCTTCCTAACACCAAACCTTCTGTATTTAATAGGGCTTAGGACGTCACCTAATAAAGCTGGCTTGCTCCCCTCGGTGGCTACATTTTCTTCCAATTCAATGATGTCTTATCCTTTAGCATTAAACAAATCATACTTGAGATTTTGAGAAATTACTTGAGGGGGACATACTCAGAGATCGACTTAACCTGAGCTGATGTTATAAAATACGCAACAACTCTGTAATATTATCATGTTTGTGTTGCTTTTATAATGATATTGCTATGATTGACATGATTCTGGGGGTACATGTCAATTATTCGTTCGTGCCCAGATTGAAAAAGGCTACCACACCCAGTTAGTGATGGTATATCGTTCAAAAATATATCGATATATCGAATTTTCGATAGGTATATCGATATATGAGATATATATCGGTTTATTAGAAATTAGAATTTTACCAGGTGAATTGGTAGAAATGTCGTACCTCTCTGTACTTTCCTAACCTGACCCTCCCCTACTTTCCAGTTTCCACCAATGACTAGTCAAGATTTCAAAGGGATAAGTAGGATCCACGTACAATAGAAAACTTCGAGTAAAAATAAATAAATATCTTCAAATTTTATCGCTATTAGAACATTGAAAAAAACCTAAAATTAGAGTACCTATTAAACGATATATCGTGAAAAATATGTCGATGTATGAAACGATATATCGATACATCGGAAGAAAATCGATTTGCGATATATCGTGCCATCCCGAGTCCGTGGGCTTCCTCTGGACACGGAAAGTGCTCGAGTAATTCTTAAAGTATTAAGAATTGTGTATTTTTATTTCAGATATGAGGATGGGTATCAGTACCAGAATATTTTTGGACCTTTGGTAAAGTTGGAGGCAGATTATGATAAAAGATTGAAAGAGTCTCAAACTCAGGAGAACATTAGTGTCAGATGGGATGTTGGATTGAACAAGAAAACAATTGCCTATTTTAGTTTGGCCAAAACTGACGGAGGTTGGTTTTATGTTTAGTTTCTTGTTGTTAATGTTGTTTTTAGACCAAAAAGGACCACAGTCCCAAAAGGATCATTTCAGAATATTACATGATGGTTTTGATTGGTGAGGTTTTCAATGAATTTTTTATTGTTAAAAAACGTTTTTTTTTTTTGTTTGTTTGAAACATGTTTAAAATAAAACAAAACGAAAAAAACCCACAGAATGACCATTAATGTTCTGTGTTTTAACATAAAATTTACTCTCTAAAATACAATTTCACTTTTGCAATATGCAAGTTTTTTGTACAGAATTATGGAGAATTGATTTCCCAATATCTGGCAGTTTGGCAAATAAAAACAACTCACGGATTAAATAAATTACTATGGATATCAATGGGGGAGTTTTTTTTCCACCAAACTATGCATCAAACTCATTGATATCGACGTCATTGATATCAAATTTCACACCACATGAGTTTTTCTTATTACGGCGTAGACTTCATGTCGGTTGTTGCTCAACACCTCGCTAGACATTTAGCAGCCACCAAATGATGGTTACGAAATAGGAAATAATTTCATAGTGCACGTCATGGTATAAAGGAGAGACAAGGTAGGCCACACGCAAAACCAGAACTCGTCCTCTTCTGCGCATAACGTCATCCGGGTTGCTCGTAAGAGGAGGCACCTCTTAAAACTTAGTGTTTAAAACAACTGAAAAACATGTTTTAAACAGTTGTTTAAAATAAAATGTTTAAAACAACCAATATTTTTAAATGGTATTCAGTTTGTTTCAAACATGCCAACCCTGTTTTTTTATGGTTTCATTGATACCTTTTACCAAAGATATGATTCAATGTCTGATCTAAGCTGTAGCACGCCAATCTTTAGAGGTCGTAAACTTAGCGTTGAACACACAACACCATACCAAAAAATTCTTCACAAAAAAACAACTAAAAACTTTAACGTTATTTAATGTAAGCTCGGGCCTTTGTAGAATCTTTATACATTGGAATAGTGGGAAATAAATCCAAAGTAGAATAATTGCAGGGAAGTAAAAAATAGTAAAACTCCCTCATAATGTGGAAGTAAAAAAATAGTAAAACTCCCTCATCTATGTGGGTGTACCTCAAAAGTAAATTAACATACCACTCAACCATTTTTTACTTTCCTATAAAAAGGAAAGTATTGTAATGGGGCTGAAATTTTCGATGTCGTGTTTTCAATGCCAAAACACGTTTTGGGATCCCCACAGCCCAAATCTCGAGTTTCAGCCATTGGTCCGTGTGTGTGTCTGTCTGTGAACAAGATTTCTCAAGAGCGGCAAGTGCTAGAGACTTGAAATTTTGTAATGTATATCATTTTTTATGCCATGAACGAAAAAATAAGTTTTTGCTGGAAATCGAATATACTGTTGGCGGTTTTATGCCGCTTTTTAGCGGTTTTCGGTTATCTGGTTTAAAATGAGAATGGCAATAGCTAGAACTTTAAAACCTGTTTTGGCATTGAAAAATCAACATAGAAAATTCCAGCTCATTACAATACTTTCTTCTTCTTTTTTTTAAATCTTTGAATAACATGTTAATTATAAGTGTTAAAAAATATTAACTTTTAAATAAATAAAAACAAAACACTTACCAATAATTATTTATAGTTTCGAATCATTCGATTCATCATCAGTGTAGTCGAGTCGAAACAGTCAACTTCCATCTTTAGACTCGACTAGACTGATGATGAATCGAATAAATCGAAACTAGTTTCTTTATAAATAATTATAAATAGTGTTTTTGCTGTTTTGTTTTAATTTATTTAAAAGTTAATATTCTTTTTTTATAGATAAGGAAAGTCGTGTGATGTTCACACTAGATTTTTTTTCATACAATTTCAGACATGCGGCTTATGCATGGTGACGAGCTCCGTCTCCGATATTCATGGAATAGTGAAAAGTCATGGTCTGGATTGGGACACGTGATTAAAATCCCCGACAATTATGGAGAAGAAGTTGGTTTGGAATTGAAAACATCGGCAAACGCACCTACAGAATGCAATAACAGTTTTGCTGTCGATTTTATTTGGAAATCTACATCATTTGATCGGTATGTCTCTTGTGATGTTGAGTGAGATAATAGGTCAAAATCTGTTATCGGACGTTGCGCTACTATTAGTGAAGGGACTGAAATTCGAGACTTTGGCTCTGAGGTCCTCAAAATCAGTTTTTGAATGTTCTATTATAATACAGGGTGTTTCAAAAGGTTATGCATAAAAAGAAACCACCTATAGTAGAGCTCAAGTAAAGGCCACTTTGCTTCGTAAACTTTTAAAAGCTTAATAAAAAATAATTTCATCACCCCCCATAACTCCGCCCCTGATAGGGAAAAAAAGTGCCAAATACCAAAGAAGCATGATAACAATCGGAGACGTCATGCAAAAAATGAAGTCAATCGCAAAATAATTCGATTTTGAATAAATTTAATTGGCCCTCAAGATGGTTGGTTCTTCGCCAAAGACCATCAACACCGTTCCGACGACAACTCACTGTGTTTTTGTTCTGTTGAAGCTGTTTATCTCAGTATGACATCCTTGTCAAAACCTGAAGTATCTGATAGTTGTCCTCTCTCTATGCTGGCTGCTCATGATGTAAATAATTTATTCAACTGTCCATGAAACTGTCCAACCAATCTAGAACCGTCAGCATTATGGACAGATCTTGTTAGAGCCTTCATGGTGACACAGTGAGAGTCGTTGAGAACGTTAACAACAACAACAACATTTTTAATAATTATTTTTCGATTTTTAAGTGCCCACTTTGGGTGACCCTACCTACCTTGCGGTTTATTAAGCAAATTGGCCTTTATTTGAGCTCTACTATGCGTGGTTTCTTTTTTTGCATAACCTTTTGAAACACGCTGTATTTTTTAAAAAAATAGTAAAGGCTCGTTCTTTTAGTTGCATTTCTCTTAAAATCCCATTTCTAGCTTCACATTTTGGAAAAATGTTAGAAATAGTTTGAAGTTGCCGGAAATATTTATGATGGCAAAGACCATAAACGTAGTCTCAATATTGTTTTTTTTTCTCTTTTCGTAAATGTCTTCTTCCGGGATTTACCAAAAAACAACATGGGTCGTATGTGTCGTACTTGCATTTGAAGAGCTTCATGCTCGCAATAAAAATGTTATAACGACATTCCTGTTAAAAGCAATCTATTTGTTTCGCAAAGTTTCAAATCTACAGAAAACAATTGTTCTTTAAACAGCGCACATTCTAAGAAAATTCCTTTGTTGAAGAGAAGAGGCTCGGTCAATTATTCATACGCTGTTGAACGTGTGCCCCTAAGGATCCCTGATTCGAGATTAAGATCCTCAAATGGCACACTATTTGATGTCTCCGACAGAAGGGAGATCTATATGTTCGGGTCCCGATTGATAAGGGCTCTGTCCGCCTATAATAACATGATTGACAAACCCAACATATTTTAGGTGGGTTTGTCAAGTCGCGTCAGTAATTGCTTCGATTGTGATTGAAACTCGCCATCACAATTGAAGTGGAGACGCTTGATTTTTTTTAAAAAAAGCTTCAGGCACGTTTTTTTTTCAACTTATTCAAGAAATGTGAAAAAGTAAACTTCTCTGGGGAAAAAAAAGGGGAGAAATACACTTAAAATATTTGAACACTTTCAAGGTCAAACCGCATTCTAGAAGAACAGAAGATTTCTCTCGTCTCCAACATTTACCTTATTTTATATCAGTTTTTGACGTTTTTTTTTATTTTAATTTTTAAAAAGTTTGTATAAGGAGTGGTGGGGGTCTTGTCTCTCTTTGTCTTGAGAACTAGCAAAGAGAAATGAGAAAAAAAGTTAAAAATTTGAAATGAATAAGTTATAAAAGACGCTTTTTGTAACATGACTTGTCTACCGTCCACTTTAGGCGGATAAAGTTACACAAACTTAAGGTAACATAGTTATAAGCTACCAATGTCCGTTGTCTCAAACTATTTGAGTGCATTTTGGTGTTCTAGTAGCGGCATGTAATCCTTTATCTACCTCCACCACCATCATCTTGTTCTTCGTTCAATAGACCCAGAAATTGAGAGACCTCCCTTGGGTGGGTGCATAGATCCATGGGGTTATATTGGTAGGATTTTTGGGACAGTTAAATACATGGTTTACATCATGTGGTTCTGAATTGCAGCTCGGGCACTTGTTTTCAATATTATTGTTTATTCTGTGTTGGTAAGAGTTTAGAACTTTGCTCCAACCTGATCTTAATTGAGCTAATGTTGTTCTGACTTTTCTCGGCAGAGTTTGCTCTTCTTTGGCGACTTCTGGGGGTTGTTGTTCCAGTATTCGGTAAATCCAATTTATTTTGGTGTTGGTATCTTGGGTTCTATTACGATAAAATTTTGAATAAAACCCATTGATTTATGGAGATAAGTGTTTTTTGGTGTTGGTATCTTTTGAGGAACCTCGTAACAACCTTTTCCGTTTTGGTTTATTCAATTATAATGTTACTATGTTTGATTTACAGAATGCAAGGCGCTCTTCGTAAATTTGCAGTAGACGATCAGTCAGTATCCGCCTATATTTATCATCGGTTGTTAGGACACAATGTTGAAGAAGTTCTCTTCAGATGTCATTTACCAAAACATTTCTCTGCTCCAAACTTACCTGACTTAAACCGAAGTCAAGTTTACGCTGTCAAGCATGCCATTCAACGACCTTTATCCCTCATTCAAGGTAAAAACTAATACATTTAACCATGGGTATAGTCTTTAAGGGCCGCTTTTACCAAAAAATAGTGAACCCTGGTGTTGGTGAACTCAGGTTGAACTCTCCAATTTGGATTTTACCAAAAATATTGAGTTGAGTTGGTGTTTGATAAATTTACTTTGGCAACATCGTAAACCTCCGTAAACATCGTTATATTTTTGGTTTTTCAAAATCACAGATGTGTCTATAAATTCTAGATACGAACTAGCGATATACCTAATAGTGAAGTAAAATAACAAAGATGAAAATAAATTACTTCTATAGATTTTTTGTTGTTGTTTTTCGCGAGGATAGTTTCAAAATTTCTCATGAAATTTATTTTTCACGGATGTTTAAAGAAAATTACATTAAAATCTCATTTTTATGTAAACATTGGACTTCATTTTTTTTCCTTTATTTTGTTTAAAATACTCGTAATATCAATACTATTGTTTTTTCAATGATTTGATCGCAAAATTCCATTTATATTCTCCCTGCAGGTTTGGATATGTTGTTTGAGGCAATCTATTATTCCTCTTCATGTTTTGATATCTTTTTATTTCGTCCAATTTTTTCCTCCACACCACGTTTGACCTTTTTTGTTAACCTAGTCTACTTCATCTTTTATCTAAAAATCCATGAAAAATCCATCGTATCTAGAATTATACACATATCTGTGATTTTTTGAAAAATATTCAAAAAATTGCGCTTTTACAAAAAGCAAACTTGAGTTGAAAAAGTGAATCTCTCAAAAATTGAGGTGTTGGCATACTAGCGCTCTGGGCATCAAGTTGGACGAGTCTTTTAGGGACTAAAACTTGGTAAAAGCGAAATTTTGTGCGAACCCCGGGTTGCCTCGCGAACTCGGTGTTGACTATTTTGGTAAAAGCGGCCCTAACATAGTTGAAAAAACAAGGATCCTTCACAAATCTGCTTAAAAAAGAAAAAGAAGACAGCAGTTTGAACCTTCATGTGTTAGCGACGATTCTACATGCGGTACTTCATATTCATGTGTAGTTTTGTTACTTTTGTTGCACGGGAAATGCAGTTATTTTAACCTTTTTTCAAACCTAAGGGGATTTTTTTCTTTTTACAAACTGGCCAAGTGTTAAGTCGGTATTACTTCAAGAGAATTGAGACAGAAGAACGTGCAAAATTAAATTTAAGTGCGGGATATACAGCAGCAACCATAAACTTGACCTCAATAATAGATATCACTATTTTTATAGGCCCAGTGTTTTTTTTTGAAAATATTTTTTTTAAATTTGATTAAATATTTTTTTCTACATATAAATGACTACAACACTAACGTGAACACCCGATCATCTTCATCCACTAGTATTTTTTTTTTTTGTGTAGAAAAAAAAATGGCCCCCAAGATGGTTGGTTCTCCGTACCGGGGCTACCCGTGCCCTCGGGTACGGCCAAAGACCAGCAACACCGTTTCGATGACAACTCACTGTGTTTTTCCTCCGTTGGACCCAGCCGTGCTGCTCCAGATACTTCCTCAAAGAGTTGGTATATAAATCCTTGCTAAACCCTGAAGTATCTGATCGTTGTCGTCTATGTATGCTGGCTGCTCATGATGTAAATCATGAGCAGCCAGCAACTATCCATCAAACCCAACTAATCTAGAGCCGTCAGCATTATGGACAGATCCTGTTGGAGAGGCCGCCTTTCTTGACCTGGAGACACAGAGTCGTTGACAGGGTGTCTACCAGACCGGAAAACCTGGAAAACATGGAATTGTCAGTGAATTTTAGGAGACTGGAAAAGTCAGGGAATTTAGGAAAAAAACGCCGAAAAAACGGCAAAGGTCAGGGAATTTTTCAAATTCCCTGATACCTATGTAAAATTTTGTTACCTATGTAATGGGTGGTGTTAAGGGCTTTTCGATTTTGAACATTGTGGGGGGCCCTCCCAATATTTTGTTTTTTGAAAATGAAACTATGATGTTTGTTTTAAACCGAGGTCGGTTTAAAACAAATATAATAAATAGTTATTGCCCTTTCTTCTGAACTTCTTAGAAAATTGGCAATATTGATACTCTTCAGATAATCTCTCATCCGGCACTATTGGTAGGGGTTTAATATAATTAAAAATACATTTATTTGTCCATATATATAACAGCTTCTGTTTTGAACTGCTTTGTGCAGCATTTGGTGACTCTCTTATAACGTGAAACACGTCGGTGTGGGTCAGTGTAAAAACTTGAAAAAATACACTGGAAAATCTGGAAAAGTAGACTGGAAAACCTGGAAAAGTCAGGGAATTTCACTTCGACGATTTGTTAGACACCCTGGTTGAGAACGTTAACAACAACAACAACAACATCCTTTTTTAGTATTATTATTCGTTAATTCAGAGCTTTTCATTAAAATATGACGTTTTTGTTTTCAATAGGACCACCTGGTACTGGAAAAACGGTAACTTCAGCTACTATTGTCTATCAATTAGTAAAACAAACCGGTAGTCCAGTGTTGGTATGTGCTCCATCTAACATTGCTGTTGATCAATTGACGGAGAAAATTCATCGAACTGGATTGAAAGTTGTGCGCGTGTGTGCCAAAAGTCGAGAAGCCATTGATTCTCCTGTCAGCTTTCTAGCATTACATAATCAAATTAGAAACTTGGAAATGTAAGTGAAATTACTGGGATATTGTACTCCAGTGTCTCAATTAGAAACTTGGAAATGTAAGTGAAATTACTGGGATATTGTTCTATAGGATCTCATTTATCGACGCATCAGTTTTCTTTTTTGCCGAAATAACGGGGAGTGTAAGTGCGACTAACAGACATTTGACCTAATCAAAATATCTGCTGCTAGAACACTGACAGTTCTTTGGTTTGGAGTGGTTCTGTCCGAATGCTGTATGGACAATGAGATTGGGATATTGTTAGAGGGACGTTTGGCACCCTCTGCCAAACCTAATAAACCTTAGCAAAGCTTGATCCCAAGTATCAGTAAAGCAGAGACACCCAGTCACTGCCGAACTAAGATGGGGAAGTACTGTACGACGTCATTTCGAACACGGCAAGGAACATAAACAAGAGAAATCATATTGCCAGGAATGAAGGTCGACAGCAGTATAAAGACCTAGGAGATTTCCTAAGAAGGGATCAGATCAGTTTTAGACATAGGAAGTGCACAAGCTCCGAACGATAAAGACCAGCGCCTGTTTCACCACAATTATAAGATCTGATCAAGTGTTACATCAAACTTCTTACAACCGTATCCAGCAGACAAAGGTCCTATTAAAGACAACTTCCAATCATCTCTCTAGTCTCCCATAATATCGGAAAGTATTTTTCAGAGTTTTTTCGTGATTTCCAATTTATTGAAGCGTTTGATGGTTTCGGTAACCTAAATACCTTTTTGGGACCATTAATTCCTACCTGGAGGCAAACCATTTAAGAAGATACAATGTATGATAATCCGCCATCTGAAATTTTTAACCCAATACGGACATTCGGGCCCCACGAGGTCTTTTAATTGAATGAAGTATAAATAACTTCTAGTTAATCATACATTGGTTGCAAGTAGTGAAGTATACAATTGAAATAACTTCTAGTTAATCATACATTGGTTGCTAGTAGTGAAGTATACAGTTGAAATAACTTCTAGTTAATCATACATTGGTTGCTACTATTGAAATATACAGTTGAAATAACTTCTAGTTAATCATACATTGATTGCTAGTATTGAAATATACAGTTGAAATAACTTCTAGTTAATCATACATTGGTTGCTGGTTTTTTTTGTCCGAGTAAAGGTAACAATTTAAAATTAGCATTTTTACCTTTTTTTTTTCAAAAATTTCAGGAATTCGGAACTTAAAAAACTTCTTCAATTAAAAGAAGAAACTGGAGAATTGTCAAGCGCCGACGAAAAGCGGTACAGAATTTTGAAGAAAAATGCTGAAAAAGAATTAACAGACAATGCTGACGTTATTTGCTGTACCTGTGTAGGAGCTGGAGATCCTAGATTGAAAAATGTCAAATTTCATTCCATTTTGATTGACGAAAGTATGCAGGCCACCGAGCCGGAGTGTATGGTTCCTGTCATATTGGGTAGGTAACTGTAAATGTCAAATTTCATTCCATTTTGATTGCCGAAAGTATGCAGGCCAAAATAAATATTCTGACCAAATGTTCATAAAAAAGAGGGGGACGTATTATGATGACCCTGGCTGAGTTGTCAAGGCTGTCCTTCAAGGTCAGATGAAGGTCAACGTCATTTTCTTAAATGAGGCGACCTGAATTTTATTACATTTTCGAATTCCCCATTCTTTTCTACGTTCATTTGACTATTCACTTCATGTTTTCGTTAAACTATTTTGCGCCAAATTTGGGGAATGTTTTTTAGTCTGACATACCCGTGTGGCATATTGAATGAAAGCTCTCGCCATTTCCTATACGATGGTTTTCTTTTTTCACTTGTTTGTTAATTTTTTTAAAAAAAATCACTCTTGCAATGCATTTCAATATGCCACACGGGTATGTCGGACCAAAAAACATTCCCAAAATTGGCGCAAAAAAGTTCAACGAAAACATAGAGTGAATAGTTAAATGAACGTAGAATTAAATGGAGAATGCGAAAATGTTATAAAATTCATGTCGTCTCATTTAAGAAAATGAAGTTGACCTTCATGTGACCTTGAAGAACAACCTTGAAAAGTCAACCAAGATCTTAGTAATACGTCCCCCTCTTTTTTATGAACACTCGGTCAGAATATTTTTTTTAACTCCAACAATTTGGGAATAAATTGAGTTGGTCACTTAAAATGGGACACCCTGGATTACGGAGGAAACTTAAGAAAAAAATTAAAAGTTGACCTGTAAGTAAGGTATCACCAAATCAACGCTTCTTAGCGGAACAACAGCCCAAATATTAACAGATATCAATAAATGTCCGAATAAGGACCACTCACCAAGACCTTACCGAAATCAGTAAATGAGTAACAAGGACAGTAAATAAAGTTTCGTGCTTTTTTTTTTTTTTTTTTTTTTTTTNTTTTTTTTTTTTTACAGGTGCCAAACAATTAATTTTGGTCGGAGATCATTGCCAGTTGGGTCCAGTAGTAATGTGTAAGAAAGCAGCCCGCGCTGGACTCTCTCAAAGTTTGTTTGAACGTTTGGTTGTATTAGGCATTCGGCCATTCCGTTTGGAAGTTCAATATCGTATGCACCCAGAATTGTCGAAGTTTCCATCCAACTTCTTCTATGAAGGATCTTTACAAAATGGTGTTTGTGCGGGTACGTTAAATACAAAAATATGTGACTGTGCATCTAAAACCTCACTTACACTGCCCGAGCATTCGTCGCGAGCAGGAATGACGAACGATCATTCGTTCAAGGCTCAGGCAGTGTAAACAGTCGCCGCGAGCCGATCAAGGTCGAAGTGAATGCTCGGGCCTGATCCGCCCGATGTTGGTTTTCTGATGAATCATCAAAGGGACGCTCGTTCGCCGCTCGCTCTGTGTAAACACCCCGGGATTCGTCAAATGGTGTTCTATGAATCTAGTTCTCGCCTAGCTGTTGAAGGATACATGTCTCCTACTTTGTGTGTGGTGTTGTTGCTTTTTAGTATTTGACTGATTGAGTGGGAAAATGAAAAGTGCTTTTTGTTAATTTCTCTGTATGCGGAGCATCCAGAGCTGTGGCAGCCAGACCATAAATTTTATTTTATTCTGAATAGCCCACTGTCATCCTCCTTCAGCAATAGGGAGTAATTTCTTTTCTTTAAAAATGACGACTCCCACATGCGACGCCTTTTTCGCTTTTCCTCCGCTAGATGGTCTAGAATGGGGATAATCGCCGCGGAAACCAGAATTTTGGATAGCGCAGGTGCCATCTGTTCGCTGCGAATCCTCACGAGTAACTGATCGTCAGAAATGCTCGAGCAGTGTGAACAGAGGGCTGGTTTGTGTTCGTGCTTGTTGAAAACTGGCGAGCAACGATCAACGAATGCTCGATGTTCGATGCTCGGGGATGTTCAGGCGGTGTAAACGGACCTTAACACGTACTGTAGACTCACTAAAATATGAATGCCCATACCATGTTTCATCAAAATGGGACAAGCCGTGTTCGAGAGTTATCGTGGAACCGACACATAGCCAATGAACCCCTCCTATTCGGGAGTCTTGAATCTGCTGTTTTTGGTGTGGCAGCGGTGGTTCTCCTAAAATCAACTATTTTCATTTTTTTTTTTTTTGGAATAATGGTGAATGTGAGGTAACCGAAAAGGTTTTCATCGCACTTTGGGTTCCAGGTCGTCCTGGTGCGTAGAATCGCTCATCTAGAGGACACCTTGAGTGGTGTCACGAAGCTACAAATTGGTCGTTTTTACGGGCAATTCATTCTTCTTAGGAATGATAAAACACTTATAAAAAGAGGGAACCTTAACATTTTTTTTTAATCTAGTTAGTCAGAATGTAATAATATATTTTTTTTTCTCTCTTCTACAATTATTATTTATATTTTTCTTCCATTTTTATTTTAAAAAAAAATCTAAATCGATTACAAAAAGCCGAAAACAGATTTTCCTCGACTCAGCACAGGGATGATTAAAGAAATTTAATAGTATCCAACGAGTCGGGGTAACCAAAATGATATTTATATTTAATAATTAAATTAATACACACGATTTTTAATAGTATTAATATGAGAGAATAAAAAGGTTGTGAGTTGAGTGAGAGACTTAAGAGAGGATAAGAGGTTTGTGGGTTGGTTGAGATGATTATGCTTGTGAGTTGTCTTAGAGAGTTGATTATGAGATGGCTTTGAGGGAAGCTTTGTCTGCTGGATACAGTGGAAGGAAGTTGGATGTAACACTTGATCAGATCTTATAATTGTGGTAAAACAGGCGCTGGTCTTTATCGTTCGGAGCTTGTGCACTTCCTATCTCTAAAACTGATCTTAGAATATCTCGTAGGATTTTATTCTGCTGTCGACCTTCATCTCTCTGGCAATATGATTTCTCTTGTTTATGTTCCTTGCCGTGTCCGAGATGACGTCGTACAGTACTTCCCTATCTTAGTTCGGCAGTGACTGGGTGTCTCTGCTTTACTGATACTTGGGACCAATTTTTGCTTAGTTTTATTAAGTTTGGCAGAGGAAGCCAAGTTTTCCTCTAACAACGGCATGCATTTAAATGCAGCTCGAAATTGAGTGCTTTTCAGTTTATTTAACAGACTTTTGTGATGAGATGAACGTTTTTCCGTTAAACATAGGCTTGAATTGGGAGCCTCTGAATAGGATTATTACAGTCTATAAACCAAATGATTTTTAATTTTCAAAGGCTCCACCGGTTATTAATGGAAAAAAAAATGATGTTTTTATAGACANAAAAAAAAAAAAAAAAAAAAAAAAAAAAAAAAAAAAAAAAAAAAAAAAAAAAACACTTGCAATGCATTTTGTCTCACCTGGTTCAAGTGCATACGTCTTTTCGTTTCCATCTTCTCGCACGATACGCGCAAATGAAGCCGAAGCCACATTCTCCGTCTTGTTGCCAAGTTCATTTGTTAGAAAATCAAGTAAGACAAAATGCATTGCAAGAGTGATTTTTTTATGAAATGAACAAACAAGTGAAAAAGGAAACCATCGTATAGGAAATGGCGAGAGCTTTCATTCAATATGCCACACGGGTATGTCTGACCAAAAAACATTGCCAAAATTGGTGCAAAAAAAAATTGACGTGAATAGTCAAATGAAGGTATAATTAAATAGGGAATCCGAAAATGTTATAAAATTAAAATTTTGGTGTTAGAACACAGAACATTGATGGTCACTCTGTGGTTTAAAACGTTGTAAACACTGTTTAAAATGTTTTTTTTTAAACAAAAAACAACAACGTTTTTTGCCAACCCTGCAGAAAACTTTAACGGAAACATAAAGCTCAAATAAACGTAGAATTGAATGGGGAATCCGAAAATGTAATACAATTTAGGTCGTCTCATTTAAGAAAATGAAGTTGACCTCCATCTGACCTTGAAGGACAACAGTGACAAGTCAGCCAGAGTCATCAAAATACGCCCCCTCTTTTTTATGAACATTCGGTCAGAATATTTTTTTTGTGACTCCAATAGTTTCGGAATGAATTGAGTTGGTCATTTAAAATGGGACACCCTGTACGTGGCAGCGCACTCTGTACAATCAAAGTAATATGTTTGCATGCCCATTTAGTCCGACGTTAAAAAAAATATATAATTAGGAATAATCAGAACGTCTCTCAAGCCAAACGTCGGTAAATCAAGGTGCTCAATGAGCATTTTTAGAAGATGGGTTTAGGATAAAACCTCTCCGTGAATAACATATAAAACCTTAACGAATCTAGCTTGGAACCTCTCTTACATTGGCACGGTGACGTTGGATATTGAACATACTCTACCTTGCTGTATAGTAGGAATGGGCTAGTCATCCACGACTCGACTCACTCACGAGTCGAATCATCTTTTTGAAATGAGTCGACTCTTCAAAGACTTACGAGTAGCTTTTTTTTGTTGACTGGTAAAGCTAATAAAGGGAGAACTATGTTTCCAGTTGTTTGTTGTTTACTGAAGGAAAATGTTCTTTTATTCTGGTGACGATTGATTGTGATGTCTTTTTATTGTATTCGCTGAAGTTGGAGACGTTTATTTGGTAGATGCCCCTTTTGTCAATTGGTTTTATTATGTCTTTCTGATCAAATAAGGCGTTTTTTAAAATTGTCACACAATGTAAATCGAGATCGAGAGTCGACTCACCCAAGTGAGTTGAAAATCCCATCCCTACTGTGTAGGTACTTGTAAAGTCCAACCCCAATCTCAGTTGAAAGTGTTTCCGTTTTAGGTGCAACATATGCAATACCAGGGTTCTCTGCCATCTAAAATCTACCAAGAAATTGAAGTGGCCAGTGTGGATGCTTTCCAAGGACGTGAAAAAGATCTCATCATTATGTCCTGTGTGAGATCGAATGATCATCAGGGCATTGGATTTTTAAATGACCCTAGACGTCTCAATGTGGCCCTTACAAGAGCCAAGTATGGATTGATTATTGTGGGAAATCCGAAAGTGCTGTCCAAGGTAAGATGAAAACTCTTTAACAGATGTATATTGGTGTTCATGATACTAAACACCGCAGTCCCAAATTTGTCATGTTCTGCGCATTACGTCATTCAAGCCACTTAGTTTTTTTTTTTAATTTGGCTTAACTTCTCTTTAATATCTATTGCTTACTAGCTGTTTCGCCCGTGCTTCGCTACGATTCTTATATTGCGATCTTTGTACTTCAAGGACAATGGAAATTGGGGAGAGAGGAAATTGGTTTGTGTCCACCCTGTATATTGCAACCTTTAAAAACCAAGATTTAAACGTTTCGCCAGGTGCTTTAGGGGCACGGCCATTCTGACTTTTTATTTTCTAAATTTTATTTTACCCGTTCCCGGTTTCGAACTTGTAACTCTGGAATTGCTCGGCATATCTTTGCAGAAAATGTCCTAAAATAAGGACTAAAAGGCCATCTAAAACTTTCTCGCTTTGAGTTGATATGTTATCGCGACAAATTTAAAGATATCAGACCGTGACTGTCCATTTTGATGAAGAAATTATTAATTTGGCCGTAAATCGAAAACGGCTTGACATATTTTAGTTCTGATAATTTTCCTGACTTCGTAGATCATGATTTTGGGGGAGTCCATTCCCATCAATTTTTTGGTATCTGCTACCGTTTGGGCTGTGGTATTGTAACAGACAACCCCTCATACATAGGTACACACAAATTTCTGATTTATATATTAAGATTCAAGACGGGGGTTTCACCCTCCAATCGCTGGAAACTTGCAAACCAGCTACTCACATTGACATCATCCAGCCTGGGTTGGGCCGGAAAAATAGCCAGCATCACGAAAGCGCGAACCCACGTGGACACCCACATAGAACAACCTCACTGGACGTTGCTTAACTTCTGTGATCTAACGGGAACTGGTGTATTCAACGTGTCATAGACGCTGGCTACCACTTAGTTCTAATTTCAACAAGGATAACTTCTTACTCTTAAATTATTTTCACTTTCTAATATTGAGAAGAGTAAAAAAAAAAGGAATCTCTTGGTAAACATAGAAAACGCGGTTGGCATTCTCGGCCGAATAACAACGCTTATCTTCTTAGTATCAGTATCATGATTGCTGTTTTCTACAGTTGAGCTAATAATAGGAACCTTTTTTTTTTTTAATATTAGGGCCGCTTTTACCAAAATAGTCAACACCGAGTTCGAGAGGCAACCCGGGGTTCGTACAAAATTTCGCTTTTACCAAGTTGTAGTTCCTAAAAGACTCGTCCAACTCGATGCCCAGAGCGCTAGTGTGCAAACACCTCGATTTTTGAGGGATTCACTTTTTCAACTCGAGTTTTTTTTTTAAGGACGCAATTTTTTTTTGAATATTTTTCAAAAAAATCACTGATGTGTGTATAATTCTAGATACGAACTAGTACTATAAAAGTGAAGTAAAATAATATGATATTTTTAGATTAAAGATGAAGTAGGTTAGGTTAACATGTTTTGTCAAAAATGTCAAACGTGGTGTGGAGGAAATAAAAAGATATCAAAACATGAAGAGGAATAATAGATTGCCTCAAACAACATATCCAAACCTGCAGGGAGAATATAAATGGCAGATTTTGTGATTAAATCATTGAAAAAACAATAGTATCGATATTAAGAGTATTTTAAACAAAATAAGAAGTCCAATTGTTTACATAAAAATGAGATTTTAATGTAATTTTCTTTAAACATCCGTGAAAAATAAATTACATGAGAAATTTTGAAACTATCTTCGCGAAAAACAACAACAAAAAATCTATACAAGTAATTTATTTTTATCTTTGTCAATCTATACAAGTAATTTATTTTTATCTTTGTCAATCTATACAAGTAATTTATTTTTATCTTTGTCAATTTATTTTACTTCATTTTTATATCGCTAGTTCGTATCTAGAATTTATAGACACATCTGTGATTTTGAGAAACCAAAAATTCAAGGAGGTTTACGATGTTGCCAAAGTAAATTTATCAAACACCAACTGAACTCTGAATATTTTTGGTAAAAGCCAAATTGGAGAGTTCAACCTGAGTTCACCAACACCGGAGTTCACCAACACCAGAGTTCACTATTTTTTGGTAAAAGCCGCCTTTTTTTCTCTCTCTGAATATTGTCCCTTGGGACTACTATTAATTACAATCTAGATACTTAAATCTAATGAGCAATATACATCTAACCTAAATTTTTAATGTAAACAACTTCAACTTACGTGCAGAACATAAGCAGACTCGACGGACAGGTGGTTGCCAAAGTGTGATCACTCAGTCTAGCTCATGCGGTTTAACCCGCTTCAATCTTCTATACAAATCATCCACCCTGAGAAGATGGATAGCCTCAGGGTTGGTATGATCCTTTAGCCTCTTTTCATGTTCTGAGGCTATACGATTTATACAATCTTTAACAGATTCTACACCGAGGTCACGGTGTAGGTCATCGTTTCTAATGTACCAGGGTGCATCAACTATGCTTCTTAGTACTTTATTTTGGAATCGTTCAATCATTAATGTATTGGAGGGACTAGTACAACCCCATAGTTGGATGCCGCCCTTAATAATTTGACTTTTATTTATTAAAATTTTTCATTACAATATGTTCATATGAACTTGTTCCTAGAATACAAATTAAAATAATTGATTGTTTGTACCAAGCATACTTCTTTACATGAGTTATCGTTTTTTGCTAAAAAGTGTTTTATGGTCATTCATCTAATGTTGGTATCTAGGACCCTCAGATTACAATTACATCAGTAACACGACTTTCATATTTTCATGTTCTAATTTTCTTGATATCTTCCTCGCAAGTGAAACGAGTGTCTTATTTATTTTTGTTACAGCAACCACTGTGGAACAATTTGTTGAACTTTTACAAAGAACAAAAAGTTTTGGTGGAAGGCCCTCTCAATCATTTGAAAGAATCCCTCATTTTGTTTTCTAAACCCAAACAACTTCTCAACACAAACAATCCGGGCTCCCATTTCATGTCCACGTCTGTATTTGATGCCAGAGAAGCTCTCATTCCTGGCAGTGTCTATGACAGAACTGGTGGTTCTACCATGAACAGTAGTCCACAATACTATCCACCCAGACCAGGTCTTGAAATGTTCAACAGAAACCCTCATCATGATCCATTGGGTTACATTACACCCGAAAGGGCGGCAGCTCCTCCATTGGCTAATATGCCTGTACCAATGGGTATGCTTATGAATATGACACAGTTACCACCAAGGTTCTACAATCAGAATGTCAATCCTCGTAGCGGTGTACATCAGGGTAAGTGGCGTGGTAGATGAATAAGTGTAAATCTTTGTATAATATGTTAATTATATGTGTTATTTAAATATTAACTTTTAAATAAATTAAATTAAAACAAAACACCAAAAACACTATTTATTTTAATTTATGAAGAAACTAGTTTCGAATCATTCGATTCATCATCAGTCTAGTCGAGTCTAAGTCTGTCAACTTCCATCTTTAGACGCGACTAGACTGATGATGAATCGAATGATTCGAAACTAGTTTCTTCATAAATTAAAATAAATAGTGTTTTCGGTTTTTGTTTTAATTTAATTTATTTAAAAGTGAATAAGTATAAGACCAATAAAAATATTTCACATTTATGTATATACACCTCTCGCAGACTCTGTATCATCGAGACAGGAGTATTACACTATATTTGTACATCATTTTCATGTATTACTGTTTGCACCCCCAAATCACAAGCACTAAGTCGAAAAATGTTCCTCACCACCGGTAATTGAGCCCAGGTCCTCCTCCGCGAGCAATGTCGGTATGATACCCCACCATATTTGTACATCATTTTTCATGTATTACTGTTTGTACCCTCAAATCACAAGCACTAAGTCGAAAAA
Source organism: Pachypsylla venusta (assembly GCA_012654025.1). NCBI lineage: Eukaryota > Metazoa > Arthropoda > Insecta > Hemiptera > Aphalaridae > Pachypsylla > Pachypsylla venusta. The sequence continues at coordinate 1,364,831 of CM022881.1, forward strand.
TGTTCCTCACCACCGGTAATTGAGCCCAGGTCCTCCTCCGCGAGCAATGTCAGTATGATACCCACTAGACGGGGGGACTGCTCATATGTTACTTTCTCACCTTTGATTTTCAAGAAAATAAATGATATATCTTAAAAAAGCAATTGAGTTTGTCGCCATTTTTCAATGGAGGTTTAACATAAGTTTGTTTCCATACATATGGAAAAGAACCATTTAAGATAGATCTGTTAAAGATTAAAGTCAACGGCTTAACAAGTTGAGTGGCACACTCTCTCAGAAGGATTGGAGGAACACCATCCGGGTCAAAAGTGGTTGTTAATGGTTTTAATTTAATTTATTTATCAATGACATCATCTTCACATATATGTCGATAGATGAGATTGAGGTTTGCGGGGCCTCGTCATATTTAAAGAAGGGAGCACACATAAACTTTCCGAGGAATAAAGCTCAAAGAAATGTAATGCAAAAAGGTTGGCAGAGTTTTGACCATTTGTCGAGGTAGATGTGATCTTTTTATTGAGAATAATCGTGTTAATTAAGAATAAAACGGTCAGATGTGATCTTTTTATTGAGAATAATCGTGTTAATTAAGAATAAAACGGTCAGATGTGATCTTNTTTTTTTTTTTTTTTTTTTTTTTTTTTTTCTAACAAATTTAATCACTATGATAGTTTCTTTCCGAAGCATCGTCCTTGAGTGTCAGCTGCATGTGCCATTTTTCTTTTTGCTAATAATATAATTTTTCTACTCAATTGTCTTCAATTTTAATTCAATATTATCTTCAAACTGAAAATTATATTTAGATACCTAGTTCTATTTTTGTTAATTGGGGATACATTTTCGTATGTTCCAGGTATAAATCAACGCCCCAATGGACTTCAAGCAACTAATAATAATCGACTCCGTACTAAATCTAATATCAATTCGAATCGTCCGGGAACAAATAAATTTTCTCAAGGATTGAGCCAGACTAACAACAGTCAGGAAATAACGCAACCTTACAGTCAACATATGTCCCAAGTAAGTTCAGAACATCTCTTGCCAAAGGGCCTCTCAATCTTTTGAAAAAGTCCGTCAAATTAAATTCGTTAAATTGGGATACTATGTGAAGTAAAACCATATTGTAGGTTAAAATTACTATATCTTTACTTGACTAAAAATTAAATAGATGTTAAATTGAGCTAACTAGTTTCATGTTCTCCTGAACACATCAACAGAGCTGCTCTGCTGATGTGTTCAGGAGAACATGAAACTAGTTAGCTCAATTTAACATCTATTTAATTTTTAGTCAAGTAAAATTTTAACGTTCAGTTGTTTTACAAAACTAAATCAACTTTCCAACACAAACAATCCGGGCTCCCCCATTTCATGTGTCCATCAATTTTTGGCAACCCTTCAGTTCAGCCTGAAGTCATTTCCCAATTCCTAAACTATCTAAATGCATGATACTAAGAATACACTATATGTTCTTGCGTAAATAATTCTGACATCATGAGTGCCATATTTTGTTTAGTAATCATGAAACCCTGTGCACCGTCCGCCGCCATCAGCGCACATTTGTCACTTAGCGTTGATCCCGATTCGGGCAAAAATCAAATAAAAAAACCGTTCGTCCGCCGTACGTCATAAAGGGCTTTTTGACGCTCAGCGTTGGCCGTCTTTGATAAAAATTGGTATGGGGGCTACGTGATATGGGTGCTACATGGTATGGAGGCTATGTGATATGGGGGCTACATGGTATGAGAGCTTCATGGTATGGAGGCTACGTGTTATGGGTGCTACATGGTATGGGGGCTACGTACGGATTTTTTTGTATTCGATTTTTGGACTCGACATACTTTGAAAAGTACAATATCAAATTCTGATGGGCGCTATTATTTTTTTCAGGTGTCAATTTAACTATTTAGTATTGTTAAATCAAGTTCAAGATACTGGCACTTCTGTTGTCAAGTACTTACAATATATATATATATTTTTTTTCGTTACAATTCCAAAAATTCATAATGTAAAGTAATAAACAAAAATTGAACAAATTTTTCTTCGATCTGATCAAAATTCGAAGCTGTTACCTCCCAAGTGCAAGTCGAGTGTAATGCCTTGCCACGGAGATGTCTATCCCCACGTTATGTAGGGACATTATCTGCCCCACACTGTACTCTGAATATATAGTGAATCTTAACCTCCCTAATGCAAGACGAGTGTGATGCCTTGCCACGGAGATGTCTATCCCCACGTTATGTAGGGACATTATCTGCCCCACACTGTACTCTGAATATATAGTGAATCCTAACCTCCCTAATGCAAGCCGAGTGTGATGCCTTGCCACGGAGATGTCTATCCCCACGTTATGTAGGGACATTATCTGCCCCACACTGTACTCTGAATATATAGTGAATCCCTAACCTCCCTAATGCAAGCCGAGTGTGATGCCTTGCCACGGAGATGTCTATCCTCACGTTATGTAGGGACATTATCTGCCCCACACTGTACTCTGAATATATAGTGAATCCTAACCTCCCTAGTGCAAGCCGAGTGTGATGCCTTGCCACGGAGATGTCTATTCCCACGTTATGTAGGGACATTATCTGCCCCACACTGTACTCTGAATATATAGTGAATCCTAACCTCCCTAGTGCAAGCCGAGTGTGATACCTTGCCACGGAGATGTCCATCCCCACGTTATGTAGGGACATTATCTGCCCCACACTGTACTCTGAATATATAGTGAATCCTAACCTCCCTAGTGCAAGCCGAGTGTGATGCCTTGCCACGGAGATGTCCATCCCCACGTTATGTAGGGACATTATCTGCCCCACACTGTACTCTGAATATATAGTGAATCCTAACATCCCTAATGCAAGCCGAGTGTGATGCCTTGCCACGGAGATGTCTATCGCCACGTTATATCACACTGTGCTCTGAGAATGTGAGTCTCTAGTATTCTGTTTATTTTTGCCCAATAAGTTCTTGGGTACGCATTGGATGGTTAATTATTTGGGTCACCCTTCATCTAATAAAGCCTTCTTTTACTCATTACAGGGTGGTTTCAGTCTCTCTCAAGCTGAGTTAAGTCAGGACAGTCTGATGATGTCCCAACTGGATGGTATGTTGTCTCAAGAGTCTGCCTACTTGGATCACAGGCCACCCTATTCCAACTCACACTTCTCTCAGGTGAGTAGGGATTAAAAAGACAGTTGATATAATAGAGGTATTTTTGTAAAAGTTATGCAAAGTCCAGCAAGGTTTGGCTCAGTGGGTGATGACAAGGAATGGCACGATATATCGAAAATCGATATATATCGATATATTTTTTACGATATATCGTTTATAATGTACACTAATTTAGATTTTTTCAATGTTCTTAATATAGCGATAAAATTTGCAGTTATTCATTTTTTTTTTTTACTCGAAAATTTCTATTTTAGGGGGAATCCTACTTGTCTCTTTGAAATTGGTCATTGGTGGAAAGTAGGGGAGGGTCAGGTTAGGAAAGTACAGAGAGGGGACGACATTTCTACCAATTCACCTCGTAAAATTCTAATTTCTAATAAACTGATATATATCGTCGATATATTTCTCATATATCGATATATTTGAAATTCGATATGTCGATATATTTTTGAACGATATGCCATCACTAATGATGACGTAGTTTTGCATCTTCGTGATGTTGACTTATGACTTCCAGGCTGGGTCAATGCGGGTAGTTGTTTTGTAAGATTCCAGCGAATGGGAAGTAAAACCGTCGCGTCGCGTGATCTCGAATTGGACGTTCTTAACAAAATGACTCGGTTTGAAGTTTGAAGGTGATAAATGAAAATTAATTCTTGGAAGGATTAGTTGTCGATTCGTCACAAATCTGATTGTAGTGAGAATTACTTCATTCTTGGCACTCCCTGTATAATATAAGAGTTATTTTTCTTTAAAATAACTCTTATATAATTTTTAACAGCCTCAGTAGCTCAGTCGGTTGAGGTAGTGGATTCCTAACCTGGAGGCTGTTTGTTCGAATCCAACTCCATCCCCCTTCTTCGACACAAGATTGAAAATTGAATCTTTAGAAGAGGGCGCCTATTGAATATATATATATATATATTTTTTTTAAAAAAAAAATATTTCAAAAAGTTTGTAAAATTGAATAGGTTTATTACTTTTTCGCGTCGATTCCGAAGTTTCTGAAATTAATAAATCCATATTAATTACGTTGACCTTTTTGTTGTTTTCAGCCATATTGAAATTCTTCGCTCACCAAAGCCAAATACAAGTCCTTTCTTTAAAGCATTGAATAATAAAGAAATGACATGATGATGGAATAAAAAAAGAAAGAAGAGGAAACACTGAGAGATTCATTTATATCTGTTGTAAAATTTGCGGGAGCAATTTTATAACGTGTGATTTTGAAGAGAAAGTAAAAAAAAAATTACTTTTTTTGTCGGCACGAATTGGATGATGATGATGTTGATGTGTCGACGAAAGTGTTGATGACGATGTCGAGGTTCCTGCGGTGGCCAAAGAGGATTCTTTAGAAGACGGTGGATGAAATTTGGAGAAGTAGGAGGTTTTTTTTTTCTTTATTTTTTTTTTTTTTTTTCATTTTAGTTAAGACGTAAGAGCGACATCAAATTTTATAAATAAAGGAATTCTGTTTGCAATCTTGAACAAACCATTTCTGAATTTGCATTGGGTGTAAAAAAATATTTCAATGGCGAGTTCTGCATTGCAGGACGACCTTATACGCATAGCATCATTTTCAAGGGTCATCATTTTATTTCTAAATTTGTTTCAAAAACCGTCGCACAGGATTAAATTCAATATTAATTTGATCAACCGCTGCTTATTGCAATTTTTCGATCGAATTATGTCCACATTCTTTATCATTCACTGATATCCTGCTCAGGTGAAATAAACTCGAATTGTTTAAATGATTAAAAAATGCACTCGTCTTGCACTTGAGAGACCCGGTTTCGAATCATGTGGAAGGCGCAATGATTTGTTACTGTGGTTTAGATGTTTCAGGGCCCACTCAGCCTCTTGAGGACAATGAGTAGTTGTGGAGATGAATGCGCATTGTGACCCGGTGCCAGTATTGTAGTTAAAATTAAACAAATTCTTAGTATTTGGATAATGATAGATTTCGGGAAAATCCTAAAATTCTGCAATGACCACCAAAGTTGCTTTTTCGTACATAATAACACAAAGAAACAGCATATATTTATTACTTATTTAGTTTTGTTTCCGCCTTGGGAGCTTTTGATATTTTTTCCAATATTACCTCTATAACATTTCTGGGGTTCCTCACTAACAGTCTTGCTTATGTAGAACGTACTTGTAAGGTTAGGTACAACATTTCTAGGGTTCCTCACTAACAGTCTTGCTTATGTAGAACGTACTCGTAATTACCTCTACAACATTTCTGGGGTTCCTCACTAACGGCCTTGCTTATGTAGAACGTACTCGTAATTACCTCTACAACATTTCTGGGGTTCCTTACTAACGGTCTTGCTTATGTAGAACGTACTCGTAATTACCTCTACAACATTTCTGGGGTTCCCAACTAACGGTCTTGCTTATGTAGAACGTACTCCTAGTTATCTCTGCAAAGAACATTTCTGGGGTTCCTCACTAACGGTCTTGCTTATGTAGAACGTACTCCTAATTACTTCTACAACATTTCTGGGGTTCCTCACTAACGGTCTTGCTTATGTAGAACATACTCAGCAAAAATTTAACAAAACACAAAATTAAACAACCCATTACTTTTGATTAGAACGAAAAATAAAATTGATACCCATGGTCCACTTTTGAGATTTGATGTCGCTCCTCGGCTGGTACACATTAGAATATTCATTGCACACAAGACGGCGCACAATACAAAGTGTGTGTTCCAGTGATACGAGGTCTGTGAATAAAGGTCAGGGAAAGGCCTTTGCATACCCCCGACCAATTTGGATAATGAATGAAGATAATACATGACTATACCAAGTTTCAGAAAAATCGCAGAAGACGTTCGACAGTTATCGTGGAACAAACATACAAGCAAACAGATGTTCAGAGAAAAATTGTCGAGTTAAAACTAGACTTCGTAGACTCGATATCATTCTAATGGAGCTCAGAGGTCACATTTATTGGGCTATGATATTTTTTTTTTTTTTAATGGGAGTCAATAAACTCTGCTTTGTATACCGTTGTGCTGTTTTGTATTGCTTGTGTCCCAGTCTAAAGCAACAATATGAAGTACAGTTGTTGGTACAAAAAAAATATGAATTTAAGCTCTAAGATATGCTCCAAGTGCTCAATCAGTCATTTCAAGATCGACATAAGTTACATTTTTATTTTCAGTTTTTTGGGTTCAAATACTGTATTTGAAAGTTTTGGGTTCAAATAATGTACTTTTAATACATCCATACAAATACTTTTAATAATTTTTTGTTCCTCACTTAAAGGATCTATAAACTTAATAGTCACAGCAGAAATTATAATATTATTATAGAAGAGTATTCCCTGACATATTTGAGAGTAGTTCTTGTGACATAACTAAAGTCCGATATCGTTCCCACAATGAACAGTTCTGCGCGCACCAGAAAGATCTAAAACGCATGCCATCTGAACATTTTCAGTACCCTCTATATTATATCAACTTATTTCTACATTTTTTTTTTCATCCTAATTGTCAATATAGGGAAATTAGTTTATTTCAAGTGGAACACAGCTAAAAGAACTACAAAATCCGAAATTAAACTTGATCAAAGATTGTTTTAACCCTTTGTTATATGTAAAGATCGTTTAAAATGGTTTGATAGTGTAGAGGCCAGACGCTATGACTGGTAAACAGTAGGACATGGGTTTAAACCCAGCCAACCCATTGCATCTTATCCCCATTAATTTGAGTTGAGATATGTACCACATGATAATAGCACACAAAAAACATATCGGTGTAGAGCGGCACTTTAGTCTTTTTCGGGCAGTATAAATAAGGACTATTATAACCGGACCAAAGTTCGATGGAAGTCTCACATGGGTGCATTGAACTTTTGTAAGATTTCTTTTATTTTTTAACCCAAATTTAGGGGGAAAGCTTTGCTTTCCTTTTCACGTACTTCTTCAGTGAAGCAAACAGGTACTTGAGCTATCTTAGAAAATCAGTGTCGTTCATTTTTCGGATTGTGAATTTATTTTTCTTCAAAAAAAGTTTGGAAACACGAAAATGCCGTAGCTTAATATTAATGACAAAACTAACAGTTCTGTTATGAATTGATAATTAATTCTGCATTATAGAAGTCTCACTATTCAAAAGTATTTTTTGTGGCGAAGATTTATTATACAGAGTGTTGTTAAGGAGGACAATAATTAATGGCTGATTCTAGATGCCAATACCTACCAGAAATGCTCCCTTCAACTTTTTAATAAAAGCTTTGTTTTTGAGATATTCGCATTTTTCATCTTTTTTTTACACGTGTATGCTTGACGTCACAAATATGTCCATAACTTTCTTGGACATACTTTTTTTGAAAATTTGAAGATAGTTTTGGAACACATGGAAAATTTCTGTTCAGATAAAATTACTTTCATGACCAGACACTTTGACTTAGTGCCTCGTTTTTGACCTAACTTGATTTTTTTTTGCTGTTTCTGTAAACTACGAAAAACAACGAGACTCCCAAGGTTGGTCAAAATATTTTCTTTTGGACAAAAACGGAAAAAATATCCTGATGTTAATAAGGTTTCAACGGTATAGCACTTTTTCCGTTAACTTCTGCATTCGTAGAGAAATTTCTATTTTAATGTAACAAAATCATGAAAAAATATGCTTATTATATATATATATATATTTTTTTTTTTACATTTATTATTTCATTAGTTTCCAAGTATAATTTTCCCTTTTCTTACCTATAGACATTACATTTTTTTTTTTTTTTTTTTTAATTTTAAATAAAAATCTAAATATGTACCATGTTTTTTCATGATTTACATTAAAATAGAAATTTCTCTACGAATACAGAAGTTAACGGAAAAAGTGATATACCGTTGAAACCTTATTAACATCAGGATATTTTTTCCGTTTTTGTCCAAAAGAAAAAATGTTGAGCAACCGTGAGGGAGTCCCGTTGCTTTTTTCGTAGTTTACAAATATATATATAGTTAGCTCAAAAACGAAGCACTAACTCAAAGTTTCTGTTTATGAAAGTAATTTTATATGAACAGAAATTTTCGATGTGTTCTAAAAATATCTTCAAATTTTCAAAAACTATTTCCAAGAAAGTTATGTACATATTTGTGACGTCAGGCGTACACGTGTAAAAAAAGATGAAAAATGCGAATAACTCAAAAACAAAGTTTTTATTAAAAAGTTGAAGGGAGCATTTCTGGTAGGTATTGGCATCTAGAATCAGCCCATTAATTATTGTCCTCCTTAACTGGGACACCCTGTATATTTAGTGTCGGTCATTCTCCCTTTTTCTTGTTCTCTAATTAAGACTATGAGGAAAATGATTTCAAATCTGTATTTTGCAAAAGCGCCTGCTCCTTGAGTTAAAATGATGAAGGGATACGTTCTAAATGAAACTCCAGGACACCCAAAGATCATTCCGTTGACCACAATAGATGAAATAAAGGTCGCAGGGATAATTGCAGTCTCAATAGAGACCTGCAATCAGTTTAACAATAATAAAAATGTTTTACCATATGTGCAATTTACATCAGTGGCTCAACCACGGGAGGTTTATCATTAATAATGGAAAAAAGTTTTCTTGCCAGAGTGTTTGGCTATAAATGGGAAGTAACAGGGTGGAGAAGGTCATTTTTGGACAACTTTCTGGTGGGTTCTGTGTGACCGAACAAAATGTGGATGGACTTAATGTTCATCGATATTTTTGTTTGATTTAAAAAAAAAAAAAAAAAAAAAAANAAAAAAAAAAAAAAAAAAAAAAAAAATACACAAAGTCTTAGAAAAAGACGCACTTTTCATATGTCATATCACATTTCAGGTTTTCCCTCATTTTGCTTCTTTTTTTTTTTTTTAAATCATCGCCATTAAAAACTAGCATTTATTGTCCATCTACTTTTTGTCCAGTGTCACAGAACCTACCAAGCAACGTTGAAAGTTGTCGAACAATGAGATTCTCCACACTGTAACTCGGCTATGCTTCGCCCAGCTATCAATTGAATTTTGATCTCATGTACCCACCATATTCAGGGCTCCATTTATAGTCACACACCCTGTATGGTAAATGGTGATGGAGCCCGGTAACTTACGCGTCTAATGCACATCCTATCACCGCGCGAGATTTCCTTTCTGTTTTTCTTCGGAGATGCATTCGCCACCGTGATAATCTTAACTTATTTGATAAAGATAAAAAGTCCAATTGAACCTTTATTGAAAATCCTCCTTGCTCCACCAAACATTTTAGTGTACCTGCCTTCGGGAGAGTTATCGAAATTGACGGGTACACAGCCCCCGCCATGCCTCTTTATGCTGTTCTTATCGGATTGTTTCCAAACTTTTTAAAAAATAATTTGGAAAGTTTTTATAGGAAGAAATGTTAAAAATTGTTAAAAGTTAAGTTTTATAGATACATGAAAAATGTGGAGAGAGATTCCCTTATTCTTGATTTGAAGTTTTGGCTTTAAGAAACTCTGTCTGTTCTCCCCGCTTCTAGATAAAACCTCCTGCCATTTCCTCTTTTCTCTTTTGTGAGTATTTTTCCGAAGAAAATCACTAACAGAGGCCATACTATTGAGACAAAGTATTTCAGATTCCAATCAACATCATCAAAACTACAACTCATGTGGGTAGTTTCGTTTTAACTATGGATAGGAAAAAAAATCCATTCTTTGTTTTGCGTATTCCTGTGCGAAACGTTTATATTTGTGTCCGTCCAAAAGTACAGGAATGATTGTCCTGGCGTGACTGATAAAATCATCCAATCGCTGTTCCCTTCCTTCTTTAACTTTTTATTTTTATCGTCATTGTATACTTATGAGCAAGTTAATAAACTGTTTTTTTTAAACAGAACTAAAAGAAAGAAAGAAAAAAAAACAGAACATTTCATTATTTTTCTCAGAAAAGATAATTTAAAACATCACATTCATTAAAATTAAGTAAGTCTCAAATATCTTCCCTAAAAATACAAATATAATTTTCACTTCAAAAGATTTTCTTTCCATTAAAACGAGCTCCAAAAACCGTTCATGGTGTAGTGTTTTTCGCACTAGACCATGAAACACCCAAGAGATAATAAATTAAAAATGTCCCGATTTTTTTTTTTTCTTTTGCTCGTAAGTGTACATTTGTTGTTTGGCTCCCCCCTGACTCCTGATGGACGTACAAATCATTATTTTGTTAACTTTTATTTATTAACTTTTAAATAAATAAAAACAAAACACTTACCAAAAACACTGTTTATAATTATTTATAAAGAAACTAGTTTCGAATCATTCGATTCATCATCAGTCTAGTCGAGTCGAAGGATGGAAGTT
>CM022881.1:1411117-1433133 GCA_012654025.1 Pachypsylla venusta
TTTTTTTTTTTTTTTTTTTTTTTTTTTTTTTTTTTTTTTTTTTTTTTTTTTTAATATGTCAACCTATCAGGTGACATATTAAATTTACATTAATATAGACATTACTAGCAGCCAACACCAGTCAGATCACTGAAGTTAAGCAACGTCTGGGCGTGGTCTGTACTTGGATGGGTGACCTCTTGGGAACACCACGTATCGTTGGCTTTTTCCGGCCCAACCCAGGCTGGTTGAGGTCAATGTGGGTAGCTGGTTTGCAAGTTTCCAGCGAATGGAGGGTATAACCCCCGTCCTGAATGACCAGTAGATGTTAAAGAGACGTTAAGCCAAATTGAAAAAAAAAAGACATTACTAGCTGTTTGCCCGTGCTTTGCCACGGCATAGTTTGGCGCCTTAGAGGCATGACCGTTCCCGTGCTAATAGTTTTTATTTTTTTTTTATTTTTGGCTTAAGCTTTATATTTTTGGCTCTTTATTTGCATCAATCTTTTCAACATTATAGCTGTTAGCCCGTGCTTTGCTACGGCCTCTAACTTGGCGCCTTAGAGGCATGGCCGTTCCCGTTTAGGAGTATAAAAAATAGATAAAAACCTATTCGCAGACCTACCGAATGTACATACAAAATTTCATTAAAATCGGTTAAGCCGTTTTGGAGGAGTATGGTGACAAACACCATGACATAACAGGAGAATTTTATAGATATAGAGATAGAGATTAAATATAGACATTCTCATGCCATGTGTGGATCTCCATTCATCTGCATGTTGGATATCGCCTCCTCCACATTCAGGGTACTTTCAAGGTCACTCAGGAAGTCATAAATAGGTTCCTCACTCACAGAATTCCTTCTCAGCAGCCTTCCATTCTCAAACTTCATCACATACGACCTAAAATCCAACTTTTCCACTGCCTCCCCTCTTTCCCACAATTTTGTTTTGATATTCCTCACCAACACATTAAAACTTAAAAAGGCAAAAAAAAAAAAAAATTATTTGATCCTCTGACCACATATAGAAAATTCGACCCAGAGGCTAGCGTAATACATAAGAGCTGTACCACAATAATTGTTCGCATCAATCTGGTACGCATTAAGATAAGTATCTTCTTGAACAGAGACAGGGCCGGATTAACCTTCCGCGGGGCCCGTAGCACTTTCGCAGAGCGGGGGGCCCCCTGCGCCGTCGAAGTAGTCTACTTTTTGGAGCCAGTACCTACAAAAATTGATTATCTTTTGGCCTTTTGTTCTAGTACCTACAGCTGGTAGAGAAAAGTGAAATTAAATTTTGAGTATACCAACATCAATAAAACATGGTTACCGCTCATGCTAAAAAAAACAATTTGCTTATGTTGCAATACTCGTTTCTTTATTAAGTTCCTAGGCAGTAGGTACCTACTTACACTTTCCTAAATTAGTTTTTACTACATACTTAAAAGAGTTGGGGGCCCCGTCAAAATGATATGTTTTTTGAATTGTCAACCCAGAAATGCCAAAATATATAGTGTAAGATGTCAAAGCGCGGGACCCTCTCAGGCGCGGGGCCCGTAGCACGTGCTACAAGTGCTACTATTGTTAATCCGGCCCTGAACAGAGAGAGAGAGACGATCTGTCGAGTAGATACTACTAGTTCTGTGAACTGTAGATCTCACTCAGAGATCTAGATGAACTAATTCGTCAAAACAGACGTTTAAAATAAAATTGTGAAGTTAAAACATGATCTCACTTTGTTGCATAAATAACTTAAACCTATCTTATAAAATAGCGCTTCCATATTCCTTCAATCAATTTCCTATAGACCTTAATTGACTCAACGAAGTCAGATCCAGTTTTAGCTTCACATTTTTTCTTTAAAAGTTTGTTCGTTCTCCTGTTTGAAGAAGCTCATTATGGACCTTAATTGTGTTCATCGAAATCTGGTGTGAACTTCACACGATTTTCTTTATCTACTAGGAGGAATTTTATTTGTGTTAAAGCTAATGCTTTGTCACAATGCACTTCCCCATGTTATTACTAAATTTGTTGTCTTCGCTTGGATTCGAACCAACAGCCTCCTGGTTACGAATCCGTCCTTCTTACCAACTTAGCTACTGAGGCTGCTAAAAAAGAAGAATGTATAATAATGGGCTGAAATGTCGAGTTTTCAATGCCAAAACATGTTTTGAGGTCCCCAGATCCAACATCTCGAATTTTCAGCCATTAGTCCTTGTGTGTGTCTGTCTGTGAACAAGATATCTCAAAAACAACAAGTGCTAAAGACTTGAAATTTGGTATGTATGTCAGTTTAATGCCAAGAACGGCAAAATAAGCTTTTGGTGGAAATGGATAATACTGTTGGTGGTTTTATGCCGCTTTTTAGCAATTTTCGTATATCCTGCTTAAAATGAGAACGGTAATAGCTAGAATCTCGAGTTTCAGCCATTGATGCGTGTGTTATGAACAAAAATTCTCTGTAGGAAGTCTCTGGCGCCACCTACTTTTCTCTCTCCTGGCAAGATTCGTGATAACCGCCAACTATTAGGTACTTTCCATTTTAATTGAAAATCGAGACGTGTACAATACATAAAATTGACATAGTAAGTCTCTAGCTCTTACCGTTTTCTTTTTATGCCAGACTCGTAAAAACCGGTAAAAAGCGACAAAAACGTGCGCGGATATAGCCCTCTTGTTTTTTTTTTGGGGGGGGGGGGGCACAATCGCACAATATACCTAATAGAAAATTTGGAGAGGAAGGGACTCGTAACCTAGAGACCGGGGGTTCGAGTCCTGGGCAGTACTTTTTAATGCAATGTTTATCGAGGTACAATATACCTAATTTGTTAAAAGCTGTAGAGCTTACCACAAAACCCTTTCATAAGGGCGATAAGCAATTTTATAAGTGTGATGACGGATGACAGAATTTTTGACAATTTTTTATTTACTTCTTTCTATTTAGTCTCATGATGGGGAATTATTTAGAGGCCTCGTGCAGCCCCCCCCCCTTCTCAATGGGATAAAAGACACGGCGGATCACCATTCATTTGATTTTTTTTTTTAATTTTACATGATTAGATATAAGGAAATTTGAGATACACCGCCCGCTTAAAAAAACTTGGGGGCATGTGCCCCCCCGGGCCCTCCCCTATATTCGCGAATGGACAAAAAACGCCAGCAGTGAAATTTGATTTCAACGAAAAGTGTCATTTTGCATATCATGCATAAAATTAACATAAATTTGAAGCTCTAGCTCTTACCGTTCTCTTTTTAGGCGGGATTAATTACATCCGCTAAAAAGCGGCAAGAACAGCAAAAAGTATCTTCCATTTCATTCAAAACCGTCATTGTTCGTTCTTGACATAAACTTGATGTACATATAAAATTTCAAGTGTCCAGCACTTACCGTTCTTGAGATATCTTGTTTACAGACAGACAACAATATATTACACTTCAACCTAAGTTGTACTTTTAATTTCATGTATGAAATTGATATGAATAGGCACCAAGTTTAAAGTTCTAAGCTATTACCGTTCTCATTTTACGCAGGATATGCGAAAATCGCTAAAAAGCTGCATAAAACCGCCAACGGTACATTCGAATTCCACCAAAACCTCATTTTGCCGTTCATGGCATAAAACTGATACCAAATTTTAAGTCACTAACACTTGCCGTTTTTGAGATATCTTGTTCACAGACAGACACACACACGGATCAATGGCTGAAACTTGAGATTTTGGCTCTGGGGACTCCAAAACTTGTTTTGGCATTGAAAACTCGACATCGAAAATTTCAGCCCATTACAATACTTTTCCTTTTATAGGATAAGGAAATAAGGGTTGTGTGGAAGAGAATTCCTCAGGAATTGACCCTAGGATTGCCAAGCTCGGTTCAATTACGTGCATTGCCAAGGGGGGGTACAAAGTACCCAACAACGAAATAAAGGAAAAATTGTATTTTTTTATTACAATAAGTCGCTATTACTTTATTATAAACTAAATCAATTTATAAACTAAATTATTATAAACTAAATCTTACATACCTAAAAATAAAATTAAATCCCAGGAATAAAATAATGTAAATGAAAATAAAAAAAAATCGCTAGACCCTAGGAAATCTATTCTGAACCAGAACTTTGTCCTTCCTGACATCCCACACAGACAAATGTCTTTTGACAGTGNACTTTTTGCCCCCCCCCCCCTTGGCAATGCTAGGGTTAACTCCACCCTTTGAATTTCCTTCCCTCTCTTCTTTCTTTCCTTTTTCTCACTCACTCTTTCTATCCTCTTCTTTCTATGTCTCTTTCTTGTTTGAAGTTAATTCAATAAAGAGTATTAAAAAACAAAAAAAAACGACTGATTAATTTGTGAACCCTCATAGTTGCTGGGTGAAGTCTACAGATCACCGAACTAATAGAAGAAAAGTGACAACCAAATCCTAAATTACCTAGATCTATTAAGATGTCTGTCTACAGTAGACGCACCCATGATACGAATATTTCACAATAGCAATAGCTGTACGCTGTACGTCAGAGATTCGGCCCAGTAGACATTGTCATTGTCATTCTAGCAGTTTGGACGTGGCGAATCATAGGACCTACTAATACAGGATGTTCGTAAAACGATGAAAATATTTCACGACCATGTTGTTCACAAATGCATCCATTTGGATATGTAAATGTATTTCTTTCTGTTATTATGTCAGATTTTTGGGGACATCGAAGAATTACAAGGTATTCTCAACAATCACTCCAATATCACTAAGCTACACTTTAACAATTTCTTTATAATGCTACCACTTGCCGTTTATTACCATAGCTACTCAATTGTCCTCAGGAGGCAGAGTTACCCCCCCCCCCCCCNNCCCCCCAAATCACAACCAGACCAAGTAGAAATTTTGGAAAAACCTTTATCAAATTTTAGACCCGTCCAAGAATCGAACCCGGAACCTCCCTGGTGCAAGCCGAATGTGATGCACACTCTGCCACAGAGAAGCCTATCCATCATTTCGATATAAGGAGCTTAATAAATGGAAAATTATCATTTTGCTTATTATTTTCAATAATGAACAGTCACGAAAAAAAAAAATGCTTTTTATTATGGAACCCTATGGATATGTGACTCCTATGGATATGTGACTGACAGTGGTAAAAAATTTTTGGGGCACAAAAGACCCCAAATGGAAGTACATTATTATTAACTGTGGCGGCCTTTCCTTTCGGAATTCCAAGTGCTGCGTCCACTAGTTAGGACTATTGCACACCAGTTTTTCCACGTCTAATATCTCTCACCCAGCAGCCTTGAAATTGCCGTAATACCCCTAATGAAGTTCAGCAAAAATTCTACTGGGTTAGAGTGTATCTCTATAAGTTCACATTTCACAACCCGGGAACTCTAGCGTCCTGAATCGTTGTAGCGCCATATATGGGCAGTCAAATATAATGTGCGAAGCCGTCTCCTCTTCTTCTCCACACATCCTGCACATCGCTGTTCCCTTGTTGATCCCTATAGTTTTTAGGTGTTTCCTTAGAGCACAGTGACCCGTCAGCAGCCCAATCAGAACACTGATGTCACGTCTGCTAAGATTCACAATTTCCTTTTTCTCTATGAATGGAAGCTACATGTTCATAGTTCAATATCTGATTTGATGGTCTTGAGTTTATTCGCTGGACTGGTGATGGACCAAAAACTGGAGATCTCATTATGGATGATGGTTTTAATTAATGATTTAAAATCATCAGGACAAAATATATTTGAATGTAAAGGGCGACATAAATTTTAATGTTTAGCTGCTACATCAACAGCCTCGTTGCCTCTGATGCCGCAGTGGGATATGGACACCAAAGAGGGAAAGGTGTTCCCACAAGGAGTAAAAAACTGAAAGTTCAACAATTATGAGATAAAATTAAAACAAAATGGTGATACCTATAGCCAGCATCTTATGACACGTTGAATACACCAGTCCCGTTAGATCACTGAAGTTAAGCAACGTCTAGAGAACGTCAATGTGGGTGTCCACGAGGGGTTTGCGCCCTGGTGATGCTTGCTACTTTTCCGGCCCAACCCAGGCTAGGTGAGGTCAATGTGGGTAGCTGCTTTGTAAGTTTCTAGCGAACGGAAGGTAAAACCCCCGCCTCGAATGACCAATACATGTTAAAGAGACGTTAAGCCAAATTAAAAAAAGAGGGGGGATCGCCCCGAATCAATAAAAGAAAATACCTATGTTTTCATGCCTCATTCGGGAACCAACAATTTGTATGGTTAGCGCATATACGTATATCACCGAAAGAAAAATTGGATTGCTTCCCCAGAAATAAAAATTCTGATGCTGACTTTTTAAATAATAATTATTTTTCAATGACCACGTCACGTCCGCTGTTTTACCCGTGCTTCGCTACGGGCTTTAATAGCTGTTAGAAGAATGAGGATAAATATGAATGTCCAAATCTGAAGAACACATTTAAAAATAATAAATTAACTGCCGAAAGAAATAAAACTATTGGGAAGGGGTCTCGAAGCGCTTCCCAAACTTTTTTCTTCGCGACCTTCTTTTACTATTGTGATGGAGTTGCGGCTCTTTAGCATACCTAATGATGCGCACTAAGAAAAGGTTTTTAAATATTCGAACTGGGGCGCCCGCCGCTTCCACTTCCAGGAAGTTTTCATAGATCCCAGTTGGGGGTATGTTAGATTGGGCAGTTCAGGGGATATCATTTGATCAGATAAAATACACTTAAATTCGTGAAGATGTAAGAAATGAATTTATTTAGCTCTTATTTTCAACATTTCAGTAGTCACCGTGTCCGATTGAAGTATAGCGCATATACACACATTACCGGGGTCAAAAGTGGAGTTCACTAACGTTCACAATAATTGATGGGTGCGACTTTTTCCCCCGCTATTTGGAATATTAAAAAATCCTTTCTTATTGTACATCTAGAACATTAACCGAACCCACATACCAAATTTCAGCCACCGGAAATGTACCGGTACGGAGAAACAGTGATAATATTTGATGGACTGAGGGCCGCGTCCTTTACCCCCCGCGGCTGGCGCCACAGTTGGAATATTAAAAAAACCCTTCTTATTGCACATCTAGAACATAAAGCAAACTGACCTACCAAATTTCAGCCACCGAAAATTTACCGGTACGGAGAAACAGTAATGAAAAGGTGATAATATTTGATGGACGCACCCTTTATCCCCGTGTCTGGCGCCCCAGTTGGAATATTAAAAAATCCTTTCTTATTGCACATCCTAGAACATAAAGCGAACCTACAAACCAAATTTCAGCCCCCAGAAATGTACCGGTACGGAGAAACAGTGATGAAAATGTGATTTTCATATGTAAACGCGCCCCTTTTTCCTCCGCGAGGGGCGCCCCAATTCGAATATTTAAAAATCCTAAATTCCTGGTGCGCATCTAAGACCTAAGGGCGACCTACATGCCAAATTTCAGACTCCTAGGACGTACCAGTGCGGAGAAATCGCGATGAGTGTTAAGTCAGAGTCTTTCTCTTTTATATATATAGATTCAAAGGACAATGATTGAGAAAGAATGATATGAACATTTTGCTATGTTCTTGACATATCGTGATTTTGATCAAACTCCAAAGATGCTTATTAATGTCCTTGTCGACCATGACAAAACACTTTACACTGAACATGTTGGCAAAGAAGATCATCACTCAACACTTACTGTACACAGTAATGTAACGATCACTTCATTATTTATGGGCAAGATGACAGGCTTATACCGAACAAGGTCACCCAAGACAAATTCGCTGGCCATTTACAAAGAGGTACTTTTCAAAAAATGGTCCTTATCAACTGGATTTGTTATACAGGGTGCGGCAATTAGTTTCCCATATTTCAAAAAATCGTGGGAGGAGCGAGGGGTTTGTGATATTCAACACGATATGACATCTAGTTTTTAGTTGTCGCAATGGTTTGGTCAAGCGTGCATCGTGCGTTCGTTGTCAAGTTGTTTTTTCAAAAAAGTGAACCATTATAGCTACTTAGAGGGCGTTCCGCACAAGGTATGGATTGCACTCCACGGATCCAGTTCCTGATCGAAAAACAATTTTGAGTTGAGTTCACAACTTTAGGACCACTTCATCAGCTTTAGGCTGTATGGGGCTACCTATGCAGCCAATCGTTCTCGTGAGATTCCGCAGGACATGTTCCCCGGTCGCCGAATTTGAATCCCTGTGACTTTTTCCTGTGGGGTTACCTCAAGGCTGAGGTCTACAAACATCGCCCTGGGACCATTGAAGAGTTAAAGGATGCAATTCTGGAAGAAATCATCCGAATTGATGCGGATATGCTGACGAGAGTAATGGAAAACAAACACAACCTTACAGAATACAGAATAATTTTTCAAATATCTCATTTCGTTTTTATTTACCAGCTCTTTCAAATGTGGAAATACTAATTGCCGCACACTGTACATACCTATATTATATTCCAGGCCAAACAAGTTAAGCCCTCCGCACACGGTGCAATTAAAATTACAGAGATTTACGAGTAAATTGCGTCTACAAAGTAATTTCCTATGCAAGTGAATGGAGCACCGCACACGGGGAGATTTTAAACTTTGATTCGAACGGACGATTAAAATCTCACAAATATGCAATTTACGTCTGCACAAGGAGAGATCTGTGCAATTTAAATCTGCAATTCATCCATATTTGAGATTAAAGTTGCGCGATCTGTGCGACTAGCAAGCCTAACAAGCAAGAAAAACACCTAGCCAAAAGTCTGATCAAGCTCGCGCGGATCTTAGACCTTAGCTAGGGAATTAGGCTACTCTCCAAGCACAAAAAGCCCACCAGAGGCTTAGGTGCAGGGGTTTACATAGCCCCAAAGAGGAGTTTAGCTCACGAATATACGAAGCCTAACAATGTTGCATCGTCGTAAGATTGTGCAAAAATGGCGGAAATTTAGGCCAAATATGTAAGATCAATATCTTTTTTGAAATCTAAAGGAACCGAACAAAATGAAATATGTTGGTTAAATTGGGATACTATGTCAAGCAAAACCATAATGAACGTTAATAATTACTATATCTTCATTTGAATAATTACTATATCTCCACTTAACTAAAAAATATATATTTTTTTTTTATTTAATTTATTCAATTTTATTTTTACAATTATAAATTCAAAGGTACCTTCCCTAAGCTGATTATAGCTTCTAAGAAAAGCTAATTACAATTTAATGAAGGTTGAAAATTACTATAGGTATCTTCAATTGACTAAAAAATGTTAAAGATCTTTAACATATTACTTGATTAAATTGGGATACTATGTCAAGTAATCTTTAATTACTTGACATAGTATCCCAATTTAACCAAATTAATTACAATTTGTTTTATCTATAAACTAGTAGAAATAGAATCTAGGTATTTCACAATCAAACATTTTTTTTAAAAATATAAACATATCAAAAAAACAATATAAATAAAATCAATAGATGTTGAGTTTCAGATGGTAAGCTCATGTACATTAGGTAGTCCTCCTGGACTTCCC
Source organism: Pachypsylla venusta (assembly GCA_012654025.1). Classification (NCBI taxonomy): domain Eukaryota; kingdom Metazoa; phylum Arthropoda; class Insecta; order Hemiptera; family Aphalaridae; genus Pachypsylla; species Pachypsylla venusta. Next base: position 1,420,611 of record CM022881.1, read on the forward strand.
CCCCCCTCCCAAAAAAAAAAAAAAAAAAAAAAAAAAAAAACGACAGATGAGTCAGTTACTGAAACTTATTTTATACATATTTCCCCTATACAAATCATCAACTTAGATTTTAATTCTTGAAAATTTTCTGTTGCTATTGTTTCATTGTCCATTGAGTTTAGTATGGTAGGCACATAGAATCCAGGTAATCTCCATAATTTGAATTGACTTTGTTTACTATAAAGGCCTAGTGTCTGATGTTATAAGATATAGTATTTTTTTGTCGATATTCAGAATGGAAAAAATAGTACAAAGTCATTATATATTTATGTAAATTTTCCAAGCAGAGAATTTGATCTGGAAACACACTATTATTTTGAAATGAATTTTTGACAAGATTTTGTTGTAACCAGTGAATTGGTTTCAAGGTCGTTTTGGACGCAAAACCGTAACAATTCAATCCATATCTCAATAGGGATTCGAATAGGGATTAAAGATGTTAAAGAGCTAACTAGTTTCGTCCTCTCCCGAGATCATCATCGGAGCTAGTTAGCTCTTTAACATCTTTAATATTTTTTAGTCAAGTGAAGATATAGTAATTTTCAACCTTCATTAAAATTAAATATTTTTTATGTATTTAGTTTTTAAATTAAAAATAAATTATTTTGTTACCTTATTACTTATTATTATTATTTTTTAAAAAAAATTGGCTTAACGTCTCCTTAACATCTATTGGCCATTCAAGACGGGGGTTTTACCCTCCCTTCGCTGGGAACTTGCAAACCAGCTACCCACATTGACCTCATCCAGCCTGGGTAGGGCCGGAAACATAGCCAACATATTTCCATCAGAAGCTTATTTTGCCCTTCACAGCATAAAACTGACATACATACCAAATTTCAAGGCTGTAGCACTTGCCGTTCTTGAGATATCTTGTTCACACACAGACAGACATGCGGACCAATGGCTTCATTCTTTTAATTTATTTTGGTACCATTTATTTGACCTATACTTTATACTTTCAATTTATTTTGGTACCATTTATTTGACCTACACTTTATACTTTTAATTTATTTTGGTACCATTTATTTGACCTACACTTTATACTTTTAATTTTTTTTTGGTACCATTTACTTGATCTATGCCAGGGGTGGGCAACCTTTTAAAGAGAAGATCGACTTTCAAATTTGCTCCGAGATCGACTGCTGTCCATGAGATGAAACTAATTTATGAGAGCAAAATAATAACACGAAAGAACTACGGAAAATGCATTTTTTTTTTTATTATTATTTGTTTTTTACTCGGATCGGTGAAAATAAAAATATTTACCGCCGATTCCACGGTTTAAGGGGGGAGGGGGAAAACCGGTTGAAAACTTACATTCGTTGCCACCAGTATCGAGCTAATTAGTGGGATGTTTGATTTTGGATATCACCCACGAGCTTGTCATAGTCTGGTAAGGAGTATGATGAAGAAACTCTGAGACAGTGCTCCATGTGTTCATCGGTTTATCGAGACCGATTTTTGTTTCATGTATGAAAAGGCTGATTCGCATAAATAAGTGGATCCAAATAGCGAGTCTAACATATGCATTGATTGTCTGATGGCTGGATACTTTTCTTTGCAAGTTAGACTCCAAAACTTACTCTCGTTCAATATAGCTTTTAACTGTACATCGGACTTCAATCTCAACACCTCGTCTTCCACAGCGATTCTGTCTAGGGATTTGTGTTTTCTGTCTGTTCTCTTCTAAGTTTTGTGTAAGTTTTTTTTTTTTAATTTTTTAGTGGAACTCATTTTTGATCAATTTTTTGAGCCCGGCCAGAAAAAACCTGGCGATCGACCAAAAAGGCCTCCGCGATCGACCGAAAAGGCCTCCGCGATCGACCAGTTGCCCATCCCTGATCTATACTTTATACTTTTAATTTATTTTGGTACCATTTATTTAACCTATACTTTATACTTTTAATTTATTCCGTAGAACCTAATTCCAAACACATGTGTACACATTTTTGGTATATTTTATTTAAAAATATGTTTTGGTATTATTATGTGTATTGTATAGCCACGGTAGTCAGATCTCCAAATCTGTGTCAAGGTCTAAACTGTAATGTGCTAAATTATAGGATAAGGTCATCCTTATCCCGACCGCATGGAAGATTCACTACGTGCTGTGGCGTGCTAACAATAAATGACAAATATTTAATTCAGAGAATTTTCCTTGGCCAGGATACAATTCTACGTATGGTGAATATAATATTCAATTCAGAGAATTTTCCTTGGCCAGGATTCAATTCTACGTATGGTGAATATAATATTCAATTCAGAGAATTTTCCTTGGCCAACATACAATTCTACGTATGATGAATATAATATTCAATTCAGAGAATTTTCCTTGGCCAACATACAATTGTACGTATGGTGAATACAATATTCAATTCAGAGAATTTTCCTTGGCCAGGATTCAATTCTACATATGGCGAATATAATATTCAATTCAGAAAATTTTCCTTGGCCAGGATTCAATTCTACGTATGGTGAATATAATATTCAATTCAGAGAAATTTCCTTGGCCAGGATTCAATTCTACATATGGCGAATATAATATTCAATTCAGAGAATTTTCCTTGGCCTGCTTGGCCAGGATATATTCAATTCTACGTATGGTGAATATACAGACTTATTATACTGCCTTACTAAGTCCCTTAAGGGTCCCGTTCTGCAGCAGTAAGCCAAAGTCATATTATTATATGGTCAAAATCTCTATAGAGCGTCTATGGCACGTTGAATACACCAGTTCATCACTGAAGTTAAGCAACGTCCAGCGAGGTTGTACCATGTGGGTGTTCACGGCCTCGTGATGCTGGCTATTTTTCCGGCCAAACCCAGGCTGGGTGAGGTCAATATGGGTAGCCGATTTTCAAGTTTCCAGCGAATGGAGGATGAAACTCCCGTCTTGAATGACCAATAGATGTTAAAGAGACGTTAAGCGAAATTAAAAAAAAAAAAAAAAAAAAAAACTGAAACTTACCTACTCAAAGCGTGGAGTTTGCGATTGAAATAGATTAACCAGCACTAATGCGAGATATTTTCTTCTGTTTTAGGTTCTAGTAGCTAGTTCTATTGCATTGGTCTCATGTGAAGCTCCAGGGGGTTACAATTACACACCAAGAGGTGGCGGTGGAGGCGGTGGATATTCCGGAGGCGGTGGATACTCTGGCGGAGGTGGATACTCCGGTGGTGGAGGTGGATACTCCGGTGGTGGAGGTAAGTTATATACATTTTTTGATTGTACGTTTTTTTTCTCCTGAAATGAATTTTATTTCAACGCCATGTTTTCTCTCCGTATCTATTAAATTAAATACCACCTTATATATTCAATGCGACAAGCTCAAAATATATTTTACTAACAGACTCTGAGCGTCTTATCAAGTCGTACACTGTAACCGTTGAAAAATCAACGACGTGGCTGTTCCGGGGATCTATTAAAGTATTTTTGTCAACATTAAAATATATTTCTGACCATTAGGTCTATTATAAACGCTCGAAATTTCAGAATTCTTTTTTGGTTTATTATTTTCAATAATGAACCTTTGGAATCGTCACGGAAAAAAAATTACCCCCCCCNTGAAAAAAAAAAATACCCCCCCCCCCCCTCAAAATTTGATATTATACGTTTCAAGTTACGGAAAATCCAAAAATCGAATAAAAATAATCCGTTTGTCCGCTTTACGCCGCGATGGGCACTTTTTCCACTTAGCGTTGACCGATTTGGATGAAATTTGTTATATAGGTCCCATCTGGACTCTAATTGTGCTCGAAACTTTTGAGTGCAATCGAATACACCCTTGGCGATTTTTGCCGCTTTTTAGCGGTTTTCAGTATTGCTGTCTAAAAGGAGAATGATAAGAGCTAGAGATTTGAAATTTTGTGTGTATGTCGTATTTGGGGTCTCAGCTAGCTCCGAAACTTTTGGGTTCAATCAAATATACCGCTGGCGGTTTGACTTCAAATTTGGTAGGTATGTAAAATGTATGGTCTAAATACGCCCCAGATTTGGAATCGTCATGAGAAACCCCCTCAATTTTTTGGGGGGGTACCCCCATTTTTTTTTTTTGCCAGAAAAATAATAAACCCAGGTGTTAGTCATTCGAGACGGAGGTTTTACCCTCCATTCGCTGGAAACTTGCAAACCAGTTACCCACATTGACCTAACCCAGCCTGGGTTGGGCCGGAAAAATAGCCAGCATCACGAGGCCGTGAACTCACTTGTCCTATGGCAATTAAACTGTAAACTGAATGTGTCAAGTTTCAAATCAACCAATAAAAATTGCATGAACTTTCGCATTCTGACGTCACTCGCATGCATTGGTAATCTAGCAAATATACCTACATCTTATCCTCCTTAGGCCCGATGTACACACCCGTAGTGCCCGGCTGTAAAATCTATTTTGTAGTGGCCGACGCCCGATGTACATACACCTGTGCACATTGAACTTTAAACTTGGGCGCTTATCCTAACACAGAGAAAAATTTTAATTCCGAAGTTTTAATTTTACTCACCAGAGAATTTTGTTTTCAATCATTTTGTTTTGTTTACATTTTGAAATTTTCATTTGGCGCAGAGATTTTTTGATAAGAGTGAAGGAAACATAAAATAGCGCGGGCTTGGGGCACTACAAAGCACTTTTTACGCTTGCGCCTGAGGAGGATATAATTTTGTTTAATTAAACAGTTGATTCATAGAAAATAATAAATCAATATCTAAAATAATTTTGTATGGGCTATACAAGTTAACTTGTTGAGTCTCGAGCGCATAAGTGCAATAGGTACTTTGCAAATTTTATCCACCGGGAGTCAATTTGTCAATTTATAATACTGACCTATAATAATTGAATTTGATTGCAGGTGGAGATAACTTCATTTCAGTACCAGTCGGTGGAAGCACCTATGAAGGACAAAACGTAGACTACTCCTTATTAGAAAAAGTTAAACAAGCTATCTTAAGAGACGAACAATCCAGCGGCGGTGGTGGCGGTGGATACTCAGGCGGTGGCGGATACTCTGGCGGAGGTGGTGGTGGAGGATACCCATCAAGTTCATACGGCGCTCCATCCTCAAGTTACGGCGTCCCATCCTCAAGTTACGGCGTCCCCTCTGGATACTCATCGAGAGTTGTAGATTTATCTTTTGAGGGAGTTAAACCAGCAATTCAAGTAGCACAATATTTAAGTCAAAGTAGTGGAGGTGGAGGTTATGCTAGTGGTTATCCAAGTTCCAGCTATGGCGTCCCATCCAGCTCGTATGGATCTCCATCCTCATATTAAACGTGAGCTCACAATGATCTAAACACCAAAAAACAAAACAACTACAAGACTTATAGAGCGCAGACTTACACGTGCAACATTCTGGAATCAATACATTATTTAATATAAAACCAAACAATAATTAGATACTTTTATTGTAACAAGATGATGAATTTTCAAAAATGGATTCTTTTCAAAATTTTGCAAGTTGTAATTCTGCACATAAACAATGTAGATGCATTCACACTACACAGTGAAAGTGTCAATGACAGTGACTCTCCGACGTCGTACCGTGATCTTCACAGTGATTTGACATGAAAAAATTACTGACTGAGCACAGAGAAAACACGTGACGGGTGTTCTTACTCGTAAAATCACCGTAAGAACACTGTCACTGCTGCCACTTTCACTGTTTAGTGTGGATGCTTCTAAATGCTGAAAGATTAATCTTCCATTCAAATCAGATTAGTTTTTCAACGTTCAAAATAGAGTTCTTGTCGGATTTAAATGAAAGCGCACACTTATCCGGACAGATCCGTTATAGTTTTCTGAGGAACCTACTTGGAATATTTGAAAATGCTGAAACGTCGGACGTTAACATCATAACAATGAAGTGGGCAAGTGTGTGCTTCATTTTACAATAACACATAAATGAATTTTACCACCGCGTTATAAGCCAGAGATTGCTTTGAAATGTGTGCTGACTGAACACGCATTATAAACATTGTTTTAAATTAGGATCAGCATTACCGAGAAGAGGTGTACGATCAGCGATTTCCACACTGGTTTTAAATTAAGATCAGCATTTCCGAGAAGTGGTGTATGGTCTAGTCATGCTCAATAAACTGAACTGCTCCTGTCCAGATCAACATAAAGATTTTTTTTTGTATAGGTATATATATAAAAAATCACTAACTTACATAAAGAACATCTGAGTGGTGATATGAATCTGCTCTAAGACAAACCTAGTTGTACAATACAGGGGAAATCTCCCCTCTTATTGTAAAACCGTAAAATTTTCAGACAAATAATATACCTATATAATTTCGGACAGGTTTCGAATAAAGTGTACGCGTTCAACATGAAATTTCTTCATTTTTATAATTTTGTTTTGATATAGGTAATATAGTTTACAAAACTACTGCAAGAATGAATACCTTTCACTCAACAATATCATTAGCACACATTTAGTATCAACATAAACTAATCTTTGATATTTTATAACTCATATTGTAATCATATTTCTTGTGAAATCATTGTTTACAAAATTAAAATAATTGCTTTTATTAAAATAATTGCATTGCATCAAAATAAATTTTGTATACTAAAATTGATAGGTTTCAATATTAAAGAATGACATACTTCTTAATCTTCCTTTGTCCAGGTTTAATGACATGATGAAATATTTCATCTTCATTTGTCCAAGTTTAATTGACATGATGAAATACTTCATCTTCATTTGTCCAGGTTTAATTGAGATGATGAAATACTTCATCTTCATTTGTCCAAGTTTAATTGACATGATGAAATATTTCATCTTCATTTGTCCAAGTTTAATTGACATGATGAAATACTTCATCTTCATTTGTCCAGGTTTAATTGACATGATGAAATATTTCATCTTCATTTGTCCCGGTTTAATTGGCATGATGAAATACTTCATCTTCATTTGTCCCGGTTTATACAACATGAAAGATAAAATATTTATAGCAGATATTAAAATAATGATGTCTACCTAAGTACCTATAAAGTTAAAAACCTACAAAGTTAACTTTGATGTTTTAAGACATATCTCATTATTTCTGGAACGGGAAATACGTCTGGGTACCTATACTAGAATTTGATGTAATCTCACATTATGATACCTATCATGTTAGATAATGTATTCTGATTTAACATCTTTGATGACTTAATAAGGATTTTTGTTTGAAGGATTATTTTAAATATTAATTTTCGTCTTGAGACTTTTTCATAATAGATATGAAATGATATTAATTTGAACTGAATGTTCAAATTAATTTCATTTAATATCTATTTTGATGAATTTGAACATTGCAATGTTGAAATTAATTTCATTTCATATCTATTTTGAAAAAGTCTCCAGACGAAAATTAATATTTAAAATAATCCTTCAAACAAAAAACCTTAATGCCTATGATGGAATAGATGATATTTAACTTAATTATCATAGAATTTGATGTAATCTCACATTATAATACCTATCATGGAAACATGATATTTAACTTAATTGTGAACAATTATCTTTCTATTTTGATAAACTCTAAGTAATATTTAATGATAACCTTCCACTTAGGATAATTCGTTTTAAATTCAATATCCCAAATGCGTGCTGTCCCTGGATTTAAAACAAATTTTCTGTGAGAGATGTTTCAACACATTATAGGTACCTATTACTTCGACACCATTTATACCTAGGTATTACATATTTATATTTTGTGATGAGGTTAGGTACCAAAAGCCTGTGTTGTCCTATTGTGCAATTTAGGAATGTCAATACATTCAATACAAATCAATACAATTTAGGAATGACAATACATTCAATACAAATCAATACAATTTAGGAATGACAATACATTCAATATTTTAGGATTTGTATGGACATTCCTAAATTTTTCAATTTAGGAATTGTCAATACAAATCAATACAATTTGTGAATGTCAATACATGTTTAACTTCTCTAGAAACATACTTGTTACCATTCATTTTTCACTATAAATCATTTCATGTATCATCCTTGCTTTAATTATTAATATGTGCAGAACCATATATAATCGTATTGGTCTGCACAATAAAATCACATTTACGTATCATCTAAGTTTGTACAATGAATACACAAATCGACCAAAACTTGATTTAAATTTAGCATTATAACTTTTCAAATATTGATGTTTAAACATTTTAAATTTATTAATATTATACAAAATAATAAAGGAACTATAGGTTATTTTGTTTAAGGAAAAATTTTACATATTTTAATTTTCGTCTATTGACTTTTTCATTTTAGAGATATGAATTGAATAAAAATTGAAGATAGAGGTTTTGTATCTTCAATTTGAAAAAGTCCATAGTAGAAAATTAAAATATTTAAAATCTTTCCTTAAATAATATTAAACATAAAATGACAAAATATATTCAGATTTGCATAAGTTATAATGATAAATATGTTTCAAATTTAACAAAATGAGTCAATTTTGTATTTTCTAAGTATTTTAAAATATGGGTTTACCTGTGTATATATTATCGCTCTGTACAAAATCAAATTATAATTCTCTAATACCAAGTCGCGGGTTAAATTATTTTGATATACCTTTATTAAGAGTCGACAAATGCCGGTGTAAATTCATTTTTTGAAAATTATTATTCGCATGCTTAGATTTTATTCACATTCGTTCTATTATTAGTTTAAGATTATATAGTTTTTATATATAAAATTTAAAAAAATATCTAAAAAACAATTTAAAAAAATCGAAAAATATACACAATTGCCACCGTAAAAAAAAAAAGAAAAATGTCTTGTTCACTTGTAATTTTTCATTTCAGGTTTCTAATATTGGAATTCGGCAAATAAACTATAAGTACCTACTATCATACGAAATTAATTGGTAAAAATCCGTCAAATGTTCTCTAGGTATAAAATTTATAGTGGGTGTCCCAAAAGTCTGAGACCACTTGAATAGCTATATTTTGAACGGCATTATGTGGAGTTTTGAAATTTTCCATGGAATACCATTGGGATATAATAATATCCCAAATTAAACCACCTGATGCTGTTGTGACCAATTTTACTGGGGCGGTTCCCATGTGGCCACCAGGGGTTCCAACTTTTGTTTTTTTTTAAAAAAACGAACCCCCATCTTGTGATACATTCTCAGAAAGACAATAGAATTAGAAGTACTAAAAAAAATTACACGCCTAGCCTGTTTGGTTTCAAAATGGCGGTCATTTGAAATTTCCAAGATATGACTTCCAAGAGTGTCTAAAACTAGGCGAATTGTTTGCATTGGGATATTGAATGATTGCATAGTACACCAATGTCGAGGAACCATTTTTTTTTAGACATAATTCGCCTATTTTTAGACACTCTTGGAAGTCATGTCTTGGAAATTTCAAATGACCGCCATTTTGAAACCAAACACGCTAGATGTGTGAATTTTTCTTCAAAGTACTTCCAATTTTATTGTCTTTTTGAAAATGTATCACAAGATATGGGTTCGTATTTAAAAAACAAAATATGGACCCTCTGGGGACCACATGGGACCCGCCCCTGAAAAATTGGTCACACCATCAGGTGGTTTAAATTGGGATATAATACCATGAAAATTTTCAAAACTCCACATAAAGCCGTTCAAAAGATATTCAGGTGTTCTGAGACTTTTGGGACACCCTGTAGAAGGTTCGGTTTCGCATCGAATGAGTAATTATTTGATTACTTTAAGTCAACTGTATCTACGGTGCGGTGGCTGGGTTAATGTGCCCATAGAAGGGGAGATTGTGTAATTTTATTATGATATTATCAAATATCTCACCCTTTCAGGTATATTTACCCAAAATATACAGTTCCAAATGAATGGATGTCATAAGATGAGTCAGGGGCGGTTTTAGGGGGGGGGGGACTTAGGAAATAATTTATGAATTTTTTTATGCATTGCATATAAACAGCAATATTATACATTAAAATCTACTAGCGAAAAGACATTTTGAACTAAACTCGGCAGTGATACTCGTACGTATATATTGCAGCGAAAATGAATTGAAAATTTGATATTCATACGATTAGAATTTAGAATATTACGAAGCACAACTCTTACTCAGGGGCGTAGCGACCGGGGGGTATAGGGGGGTGACACCCCCCCAACATTCTCCAACATCCATCAGTCGGCAAATCGCGGATACTTCATCCATAAAATTATGAATTTTTCGGTTCATGGAGATAAAATCGGATATTTTTTTAAAAAAAATTCCGACATTAATATTGGAAGTATCCGCGATTTGGCGACTAATGGATCCATAAAATTATGAATTTTTCGGTTCATGGAGATAAAATCGGATATTTTTTTTAAAAAAAATCCGACATTAATATCGGAAGTATCCGCGATTTGCCGACTGATGGATCCATAAAATTTTGAATTTTTCGGTTCATGGAGATAAAATCGGATTTTTTTTTAAAAAAAATCCGACATTAATATCGGAAGTATCCGCGATTTGCCGACTCTGTTTGAAATTCGGATTTCAAACAGAGTGCATATTGTTCTTACAAGATTTTAAAAATTGTATCATCAATGTTAATCAGTTCCTGTAACGTCAGCATCTTGTGAACGGTCATTTAGTAAATTCAAATTAGTTTTAAATCATTTGCGAATAACAATGGGAGATGATCGTTTGAATGCATTGATGATGCTATATTCTTCGAATGATAAGGTTGACGAAATTAACGTCCATGAAATCGATGAAACATTTTTGCTCTTAAAACACCGCAGAATTCGAATTTGCCGTTGAAAATTCTGTCGCTTCTGCATGGGCGTAGGAAGGGGGGGGGCAGCTGCCCCCCCTAGAAATTCGCAAGAGTATGCAGCACGGAAGGGGCAACTTAAATTCACACTAGATAAAATTATTTTTGGAAGCAAAAAAGTCATCAAGCACCGAAATACGATAAATGCTGAATTTTGTCCCTAATCCAACAGCCCTACCGTGAACAATCAAATGTAACTGTGGCAACTTTGTCGTATCGTTTGGACTGTTATCATTTGTGTCGGAATGTTGATTGTTTTCGGGTATCGCGGTCGCAGTCTGCTGCATTCTTCTTGTCTCCCTGCGATCACTACCGGCTCGCGTGCTGTCACTTCTAGCGGTGGCTCCAGAGGTGCCTTAGTGCCCCCAGGAGGTATCGTTTTTCAGAGGTCTGAATAAAAATCCTTTTTTCTCCATTGGGAGATCGCAGTTGATGTTCATGCGGTATTAAAATGTTACCACACTACTTCCTGGGACGTTACTGATACTTTAACTATCCAGGGATCATCAACCACTTGCTCGGGCCCTGTTGAGTCGCCCCCCCCAAAAAAAAACTTAATCATCAGTTACCCCTGGGGGTTTATTATTAAATAAGTAACGATTTACTTTATCGACCCCCACCCCCTCCCTCCCGACATGAAGATCTCAGCCTTCGGCTGCGGACTTTGCTCTTTAGTGATAGTATTATTTTAAAAATTATACCCATGTGTCACATTAGCAGAGTTTTTTATTCTTAGAATTATACAAGACAGTGGCTGAGTAGGTTGGAACCTGGAGTGGCAGTTTTCAGGGGCGCAAATTTCAAATTTCAGGGTCCGAAATTTCTAAAAAAAAAACAATAATTGTCAAATATAATACTTGGGTGACTGTTATGTTTTTTCATTTGTGGGCCCCTACCGGGGCCCTAAAACCAAAATTCCTACAAAAAATGTCAACTATAATAGGTAAATACTTCGGTGACTGTACACACCAAATTTTATCAAAATCAGACAAATTTTATGTTTTCTACAAAATATCAAAAATTATCCAATATAATTCTCTGGTGAATCAATATAACAAATAATGTCAAAATGAAACGAATTTTGTATTTTTACATTTGTGGCCCCCTGCCGGTGCTCCAAAACCGAAATTTCTATAAAATACCAAAAAATATCCAATAAATTACTCTGGTGACTGTGAATACCAAATTTAATCATAATTGGTTATGTGGTTTGGATTTTAGAGATTCGGTCCCCCCAAAAAAAAACTGTTCGGGGCCCTGGGGGGCGATATCGACAAAAAGAAAAATATTGGTCGGGCTTTTTACCATTGATCGGACCAGCGGTTTGGCTCCCAGAGCTCTACACACAGTTCCATACGTACGCCATACGTATGGAATCGTGTGGCGTACGTCTTACGTGAACATCGGACATATTGGTTTTTTGGATCCCATAGCTCCAAATATTTCCAAACTTCAAAAATGAAAATATGGCCCAAAAGCAATAGGAAATGACATATTTGATCTCTATTTTGGGTTTCGGGATCCCGTCAAACGTTTTTTTAGGCCAAAATATTTCCAAATTTTCTGCAGGATTACTATACTTTTATAGAAAGAGAAAATGCAGAATAAAATATCTAACCACTAAAATGGGAACTATTAAATCTCCATTTCATTTTCATCTCCGAGGGGGGGGGGGGGGACCCCCCAATTTCACAATAAAATTCAGTGA
>CM022881.1:1437566-1468660 GCA_012654025.1 Pachypsylla venusta
TGATATCACTTCCTTTGTGGGGAATTTGTTTAGAGGTGACATAAACTTGGCGCTTATATGATATCACTTCCTTTGTGGGGAATTTGTTTAGAGGTGAAATATACTTGGTACTCATATGATATCACTTCCTTTGTGGGGAATTTGTTTAGAGGTGACATAAACTAGGCACTTATATGATATCACTTCCTTTGTGGGGAATTTGTTTAGAGGTGACATAAACTAGGCACTTATATGATAACACTTCCTTTGTGTCTACAATTTTCAGGAGATTTTTTGGGTAGAGTGACGAACCACGTGAATTTAATGTTTGTTTGTTAAGGATCATTTTTTCTTGGCGTTTTTTTTTTTTTTTGCACACGAAGTGTTTTCTTGGGGGGGGGATATAATTTCCATGAATAAGAAGTTTAGTGGTTAGGTATACAAAGCCAACGCAACCACAAAGTTCTAACCACAATATTATTTTACTTTCAAAAGGAAGTAGATATTGCAAGAAACGACATAACTCATAACCAAAATTTATTGTGTGTTGCTTCACACAGCATACAGTGTGTTCATAAAGTCAGCTCTTATCCAAGATTTGATCGAGCCAAAAAAAATATTAGTTGCAGCCATTATCAATCTTCGGGGCTCCTAAACTTAAAAATGCTAAATCAGATGACCCACTTCTGATTTATTTTTCTAAACTTTGAAATTGAAATCCTACGAAATGTAAGTGAGAAAGAGTTTCTGTTTTATTTGCACTTATTGTTCTCTTTCAAAATAGGCCCTCTAATGTTGTATCATTCGACATGGTCAAAATAAAAAGCCGATATCCGAAACCAAGGTACGGCCAGATTAACTGCTAGCGAGGCCCTTTTAATAAATCTATAATAATTTCTTCCAATCCATATATGACTTGCTAACTTTCCATGAGGAAAAGTAAATCATACTTGAGATTGCACGAAGTTAATTGAGGGTGACATCCTCACGGGCCGAGTCCACCTGAGCTGATGGTGTAAAATAACGTAGAAAGCAACTCTGTAATATTATTATGTTTATAACTCTAATGTTACTGACGTAATTATATTGCAGTGATTGTCATGGTTCTGGGGGCCCATGTCAATTATCAGCCTCCAAGAACGATGTATGATGACAATTAAAAACATAAGCAGTATCCATAGCCATACTATAATATTATAAATGCGAAAGTAACTCTGTCTGTATGTATGTTACGCTTTCACGCTTAAACTACTGAACCGATTTTGATGAAATTTGGTATGGAGTTAGACTAAACTTTATGAAACGACATAAGCTACTTTTTATCGCGAAAAAAGGGGTTGAAACTATAAACGGCCATGTCTATAAGGCGCCAAGCGAAGCGGGCGTATCCTGCTAGTATTTATGTATTACAACTTATCTAGAGCTACTGTCTCACACATCTGGCTACCATCGGATACGATGATGCCACTATTGAATGAATAATAATAAAACTCAATATACCTAACTCATTTTATTTCAAATCACTTGGACAATGACTGATAGTAAAGGGTGTTCCTATGTTAATTGCGTTTTCAGATTCTGTGAGTTGAACCTTTTATTTTTATTTTTATAGAAAGACTAGTACGAGAATAACACAAACATGTTTGCTGGGTACTGATTAATAAGCTTATCGGGTAATGCAAGAGAATAATAGGCCAAAAGAGAGAACAGTTGTTGCAAAATTTATCAAACTGGATCTGTAAAAGATGTTTTTTTTTAACGTCTCCTTAACATCTATTGGTCATTCAAGACGGGGGTTTTACCCACCATTCGCTGGAAACTTGCAAACCAACTACCCACATTGACCTTACCCAGCCTGGTATGGGCCGGGAAAAAAAGAGCCAACGATACGTGGTGTTCCCAGGCGGTTACCCATCCAAGTCCTGACCACGCCCGACGTTGTTTAACTTCAGTGATCTGACGGGAACTGGTATATTCAACGTGGTATGATCGTTGGCGTAGAAGATGTGAAAACATGACTACGTGCTCGTAAAGGCCGTACAGTGCGTGGAAATTGTGAGAAAGGGTATTTGGCACCTCAATTCTTCATTGCATAAGAATTGTCAAGGTGGGAACCATTTCGGTAGTACGCTGCAAACATTCTAGCGCATTATTCACGTGTTAAATCTTTCTATAAATAATATTGACAAAGGAATAACTCAATGAATCTGAAAACAAAAATAATTTCGCGTTAAAATTTATTCTTTATAGCGCTAAATGGTATAGTATAGACCGAGAGAATTAGATGGTGTGGTGGGAGTAAATGTGCCGAGAAAAGGGGTACATTTTCGACCTATCCTTGGTCACTTTTAAACAACACTATTGGTCGAAAAATGGTTTCTACAATAATATGGAGACCGATAACTTTCGCGCCCAATGAATACCCGTAAATGTGAACGGAAATCCGGAAAAGAGGTGTTTTACGGTTTTTGAATATTATGCGAAATTGCATAAAAATCAATCAAATGTTCTCAATAAAATTCTTAGAACGTTAAATTTTACTACGCCATGTTTTGATTAATTGTTTTATTTAAAATTTATTAAAGATAAGTTGAACATTTACCTACACCTTTGAATCCTCTTGGCCTAGAAGGTATCTACTATATTAATAAATTAAAAAGACTAATATAAGGCACCGTCCCTGAATTTTCCAAAATACGAAGAATAAGAATTGCTAATAAATATATCTAAGGCACCTCTAACACGATGGTGTTTGATCATTAAACGGACACTAAGGGTTTTACTAATTTATATTTAAAGTATACAATGATGGTTATTATACGGGGAGTCCCAAAAGTCCGAGACCGCCTATATATCTTTTGAACAGCTTTATGTGGAGTTTTGAAATTTTGCATGGTATTATACCCCAAATTAAACCACCTGATGGTGTGACAAATTTTTCAGGGGTGGGTCCCGTGTGTCCCCCAGGGGGCCAACTTTTGTTTTTTAAATACGAAACCTCAACTTATGATACATTTTCAGAAAGACAATAGAGTTAGAAGTACTTTGCAAAAAAATTTACACGTCTAGCGTGTTTGGTTTCAAAATGGCAGCCATTTGAAATTTCCAAGATATGACTTCCCAGAGTGTCTAAAACTAAGCGAATTTTTTGCAATGGGATATTGAATGACTGTACAGGATACCAATGTTGAGAAACCTGCTTTTTAGACACAATTCGCCTAGTTTTAAACTCTTTTGGAAGTCATATCTTGGAAATTTCAAATGGTCATAATTTGAAAACCTAATACGCTAGACGTGTAAATTTTTCCAATTTGGAAACAAAACACGCTGGACGTGTACATTTTTCCAAGACTTCCAAGAGTGTCTAAAGGTAGGCGAATTATTTCTAAAAAGCAGGTTCCTCAACATTGGTGTCCTATGCAATCATTCAATATCCCATTGCAAAAAATTCGCCCAGTTTAAAAGTCATATCTTGGAAATTTCAAATGGCCGCCATTTTGGAACCAAACACGCTGGACGTGTAAATTTTTTTTACAAAGTACTTCTAATTCTATTTTCTTTCTGAAAAGATTTTCTATTTTCTTTCTGAAAAGTTGGACCACCTGGGGGCCACATGGGACCCGCCCCTGAAAAATGAGTCTCACCGGCAGGTGGTTTAAATTGGGGTATAATACCATGCAAAATTTCAAAACTCCATATAAAGCTGTTCACAAGACATTCAAGCAGTCTCTGACTTTTGGGACACCCTGTATACTCGCGTTAAATTGCGGGAGTATTTATTTTGTATAGTATTGCACTGAAATTGAAATAAAAAAATTCGCGCGAGTAAATAGATTTGAAACCACTCGTTTTCATAATAGTCGAGATCAAAGTATTACAATTTCTTAAGTACTAGCAATTTTAAATTGCATTGACCCAAAGACATAGGAATCAAGATGGGATTTCCTTTTCATGTCCTACAATTTTTCCCTATCGTTACTGAAATTTCAACGACATCTGCTTTTCATTTATTTTTTATTAAGAAACTGAATAAAACCATTTTCAAGACAATCCAACGAACGGTTATACCGGTTTTTGACCCATAAGATTAGCACTTTGAGATTTTTTTTAGGATTTGTTTCAGGTTGGATTGCTGATCTAAGAAGATTTTTTATCTAAATAAGAAACATTTTGATTTTCATTTGAAGAATGGGTAAATTACATTCCAAAAACTACTTTGTTTCTTGAACTTCAGGAAAAAAGAAACAAAAACACTGATGTTTGTTTCTTCGCCGGATTATTTTTAAAAAATAAATGGCTAAAATGTTAATTTTCTTTTTTCATAACTCATTCGTATTTAAAAAAAAAATGGCTAAAATGTTAATTTTCTTTTTTCATAACTCATTCGTATTTTAAAAAAAAATGGCTAAAATGTTAATTTTCTTTTTTCATAACTCATTCGTGTTTAAAAAAAAATGGCTAAAATGTTAATTTTCTTTTTTCATAACTCATTCGTATTTAAAAAAAAAATGGCTAAAATGTTAATTTTCTTCTTTCATAACTCATTCGTATTTAAAAATAAAAAAAAAATGGCCAAAATGTTAATTTTCTTCTTTCATAACTCATTCGTATTTAAAAAAAATAATTGGCTAAAATGTTAATTTTCTTCTTTCATAACTCATTCGTATTTTAAAAAAAAATAATTGGCTAAAATGTTAATTTTCTTCTTTCATAACTCATTCGTATTTAAAAAAAAATGGCTAAAATGTTAATTTTCTTCTTTTATAACCCATTCGTATTTAAAAAAAAAAAAAAAAAAAAAAAAAAAAAAAAGGTACAATTGTGTTTCCTTTTAAATATATGTGATAGAAATCTTCTCAGGTCAGGAATCGAACCTGAAACGTCAGGGTACACAGTGGCGTAGACTTCTGTTTGCGTTACTGACGAATGCTGAAAGTTTGTAAAAATCAGCTGACGAATGAAAAAAAAAAAAAAAAAAAAAAAAAAAAAATTAATGATAGTGGATCATTAAGTACCCGTGTTTGACAAAATGTTACATCATTGAGGGAACATGTTCAACAATGACACTTGACACACTCTAAAATGTGAAAGTTTGTAAAAATCAGCCGACGAATGAAAAAAAAATATATATTAATGATAGTGGATCATGAAGTACCCGTGTTTGACAAAATGTTGCATCATTGAGGGAACATGTTACATCAATGACACTTGACACACTCTAAAATGTGAAAGTTTGTAAAAATCAGGCGACGAATGAAAAAAAATATATATTAATGATAGTGGATCATTAAGTACCCGTGTTTGACAAAATGTTACATCATTGAGGGAACACGTTACAACAATGACACTTGACACACTCTTAAATGAAATTCTACAAAAGTTCAAACCGATTAATAATTAGTTTTGATTTGAGAGTGAACACTGGATAGTGCGTTTTGTGTAGTAGAGTGCTATGGGAAAACAACAGTATCGGACCGTTATTGGATTCCTGGTTTTGGACGGGAAAAAAAGTGACAAAATAAAAACAAAGTCGCATGGCGTGTACAGACACTCATCACCTTCTATGACCACCATTCGGTTTGGTTTAACGAATTCCTGCGGGAGCGTACAATTGTTTTTGATGAGGACCGCCCAAGACGGCGAGAAACCATTGCTACCGTGGAAATGGTCGAAAAAGTACATGATCTGAATTTAGATAATCGGCGAACAAAAAAGGGTGAAATAGTTGAGTATATAGTCGTGTCATACGGAACGGCCATCAAGATCCTGCATGAAAAATTGGGCATGAGAAAATTATCCACCCGTTTGGTGTCGCGATTGCTGACGGCGGACATCAAGCGACTTCGGCTGAACTGCTCAAAACAGTGCTTGGCCATTTTTAATCCAAATGCGCCGAGTTTTTACCGTTGATGAAACACGATTCCACCATTACATTCCAGAAACAAAATTGCAGTCAAAACTGGACTTCAAAGGAGGAATTCGGCCCAAAGAAGGCAAAGACTGTTCCATCATAGGGAAAAGACATGGGCCACAGTGAGTTTTTTTTTTAAAAAAAAAAAAAAAAGATTTTATCCGAACGCACTTTTCGTGCAGTTACACGGACTATTACAAGTACCTATCTACCGATTAACATACAGAGGGGTATAACAATAAATGGGGGAAAATAAATAAATATATAAAAAAACATATTGTATTCCACATGTGGAAAACACGTCATTAAAACAAGTTAGGGAAAAAAAACTTCTATATACTGGAGGCAACCCAGAGAGACTGACACCCATTCAAAACCTTTTGACACTCCTCCTTTAACCTCTTCGGTAGCATCGAGGGATTGAGGTCTCGAGAGAATTTATTAAATAAAATTAACCAAGATGGAATGGTTGAGTGAAGATAAGTGGACTTGAGATTTTCATTGATGTTGAAAAAGTGTTTATTGTCTCTCAATCTCAGTGTTAGGTTTGGCACGTGAAGAGATATCTGCTCCATGACGTGAGGACAAGATATTAGATTATTTAGGATGTTATAGATACACAGCAGGAGGCAGATATCTCTACGGACTCTGACTCATAAGATTGAGCTGTTCGCACAATGTGTCAGACGCAATGGCATGGGGGTAGGATGGGTAAAAAAACATTGATTTTCCAGACCTTTGGGATTCCCAGGGAGCTATTCTCATAGATTTCTTGAGAGAAAAAAAATGGAGAATACTGGAGTGTGTTATTGATTGAATTCGATGCAAAATTAAAGGAGACCCGCCCCTATCTGGGGAAGAAGAATATCTTGTTCCAGGATTATCAAACTAATTAATCTATGTTTGATTTTAACTTTTATATATACGTATGGCACTATTAGGAGGGAGCATTGTTAGAAAATGTTTAACAAAAGTATGAAAACGTTAAAATAAAAGAAAAATAATTCACGGGATTCAATAATGTACCTAATTCTATACATGTTGTTGTAGTAGCAGCAACAGGTCTATCAAATCACATCTCATCTGTGGGGAGATTAAGAAATCTCGCCACCTCCATTGGATTTGTCCACAAGTCAGTAGTTATCAGGGTAGTAGGGTTTGATGAGCAGTTGAAGAGGTGGGTAGTATCATGAGGGCTTTCATTACACTTGGGACACACATCTTCAATGGTGGATCAATTCGGTGCAGGTAAATATTGAGGTGTTTGGACCAGCCAGAACGTAGTTGGAACAGAATGGTTCTGGTGCATCTTGGTAATTTCTGCTCTTCTTTGGCTATTTCCGGTGGTCTACTGTGCAATACCCTGTTTGGTTTGTATCTTGTTAGTGTAGTGTCTCATCATTAATTCTATACATAGTAATGTTTGCCATGCCATGGATTTTAGTGAACGTGAGCTTTTCCTGACAAGAAAAAAATCGTTCCAGAATCGGCTTGTCTGTTCTATTCAATCTTTCCTACCAATATTTCTTTCTTCGATTTAGAGATAAATGAATTAAGGACATAGTTGAATTTGTTACTCTTTTTGCATTAATTGGTATCACAAAAACAAAATAAAAATATTCGTTTTGTAACCTTGAAAATTTTAAGGAATCAAGTAAGGTCTCTTGGACGTGATGACCGCGGAGTCTATTTGGTTAGGTAATGAAGGATTGGAGTTAAGTTGGAGTAATCTTTAGCTTCTTTGCCATATACCGTCATGATTGGATACTTGAATTTTAATCAGCTTAACTTTGGTTCTAACATATTTTTAAAATTTAGTTACACTCTGATCGGGAACAAACTATTTTTTTTGAGATCTAAAAATTTTGCTGTCGTTTTCTTTTTTGATCCATTGCATCCAAAATTGGTTGCCTTTTCATTTGGTATCGTCGTCTTAGCATTTCAATTTCCCGCTCCATTTCACAATCTAGATTTGACATGCGACTTTGTAGATCGTCATAAGATAAAAATTTCAAGAATTCAAAATCGCAGAACGTACCTCCGCCCGTACTGACCACGCCCACTTGGGAAACATTTGATACATTACTATATACTTGCTGTGCGGGGATGTGATGTGGTTGGTTCAGATTCGCTTGTGTTCCTCTTGTTTGCACGTCATTTTGATTTTGATATAACACACTACCACATGCGCCTGATATTGCATTTAAAACTCGCTGTCTTTCATCCATCGTTTGTTGAGTAAAATTCGTTTTATTTTGAATGGATTCGTTAATACTCGCTACATTCACATCGTATGATATCGTATCACGGCTATCAATCTGGTGTAAATTTCTCATCTGGGGTGATGAATTTAAAATATTATCATCTACGTTTTGTTTCTTATCGAAATGCTCTAAAAATAAAGGTCGATATTTTTTACCTCCATTTTGACTTGGGTCCGTATCGTGCCTTTTCATAGTCGACTCATCTTCGCTATCAGAATTGATCACCATGGTACCTAACTCTTCGGAAAGCGTATTTTTAGGGTAACTTTCGGGCACTAACGTTTTATCATCAAAATGATTGACCAATGTTTTGCTGTCTACATTATCTCCTCCCGACTCTCCATTGTTTGCACTACTGAGTGCTTGTTTTTGACTATTGCTGATTAATTTGTTCGTGAGATTCTCTCTTATTTCTCGTGCCTCGGCAATCAGTTGACTTAGGATGGTTGGTGGTTTAGCGTTTCGTATAAACTCGTGGTTTAACATTTCCGTCGCTGTGGCACGTTCTTCAGGATTTTTCACTAAACAACGACTTACAAAATCAATAAATTCGGACGTCCATTGGTCGGGTTCACGAAATGAAGGCGGAGGTTTAGTTGGTATCATGAATATAGCTCGCATGGGGTGAATGTCACCATAAGGCGGTTTTCCTTCGGCCATTTCTAGAGCTGTGATACCTATAAATAAAATAAAAATGTTTCAAGAAGTTAACCACACTCTCCAATATAAAAAATTGAAAATCAATATTTTTCCTGATTATAATATGATGCTCCAACGACAATAAAAGACAAAGGGAGGAGATTGCATGATTGTTGTTTTCAAATGCTTGGATTTGACAATTAAGTCATTTTCCTTCTTGTGTCCCAATATTTCCCTACTAAGTTGTCATGTTCGGCCAAGGCAGGGCAAACAGCCAGGTGTTTAGTGTTCATCACTGCCTGATAGAGGGTTGGCATAAAAAACGTTTTTTTTTTTGTTTTAAACCACAGAATGACCATCAATGTTCTGTGTTTTAACATAAAAAATACTCTAAAATAATACAATTTCACTTCTGCAATATGCAAGTTTTTTTGTACAAAATTATGGAGAATCGATATTGGGGGAGTTTTTTTATTCAACACGTTGAGCAGTGAAATGAAATCACATGATGTCGTCATATACAAAGAGAAATCAAATAGGTACCAATTACAATGCGAGTGAGAGAGAAAGAGATACACCACTTTACTCAACGCCGTTGAGTTTGGCAAATAAAAACAACACACGGATTAAATAAATAACTATCGATATCAATGGGGGAGCTTTTTTTCCACCAAACTATGCACCAAACTCAACGCCGTTGAGTGAAATATCAGGTGATGACGTCATTGATATCAAATTTCACACCACATGCGTCTTTTTATTACGACGTTGACTTCATGCCGGTTGTTGCTCAACACCTCGCTAGACATTTAACAGCCACCAAATGACCGTTACAAAATATTTTTTCTAAGCAAACTGTCCTCCTCGTTAGGAAATAATTTTATAGTGCAAGTCATGGCGTAAAGGAAAGACAAGGTATGCCTCACGCAAAAACCAAAACTCGTCCTCTTCTGTGCAAAACGTCATCCGGGTTGCTCGTAAGAGGAGGTACCATTCGAGATAGAAAAAAAAATTATAGTGTTTAAAACAGCTAAAAAAGCATGTTTTAAACAGGTGTTTGAAACATGTTTAAAACAATCACTATGTTTAAAACAGTGTTTTAAACACTTGATTAAAACAGTTTGTTTTAAACATGCCAACCTTGACCTGATTTGTACATAGAGGATAGATGGGGGAGCCCTTCCACATCCTATTCTGCGCAGTAGTGTCCTGTCAAAAATCGTAGACTGGCTACTACCGTTTTTTGGTGCAACTGCGGCATTATGTAGGTTGCATGATTGTAGACCGGCTCATTCAAAATCTGGTCGTGTCATTTAAATGGGATTTGGTGACGTATCACCTACCCCTTCTACTCCCGGAACCTAGCTCACTCCATTTAGCATCTTTCCATTTATTTTAGTGATGAAAGTAGCAAAACTTGCAAAATATTATTGTTCAAATCATTTTTATGTTCAAAAATTTAATTAAGATTGGAATTCTCTAATGACAGTACTTTAATAGAAGAAGAGATCTCTATCACAGCAAACTAATATCTCTGTTAATTGTTTGTGCTCATCCTCTCGCATTATTCTTTGCTTTTCATTTCAATCTATTTCTACTTTTTTGTCAGATCTGAATCTACAAATAGGTAAAGCAGTTGATTTTGAGAGGGCCACTACTACAAAAACCAAATGACTTACCTAAACTCCACATATCTGCAACACAATCATATCCGATTTCTTGAATCACTTCGGGAGCCATCCAAAATGGTGTTCCAATAACTGTATTTCTTTTAGCCATGGTATCTGTCAGTTGTCCGGCTACACCAAAATCTGCTAATTTTGCATGGCCTTCAGTGTTGAGGAGTATATTGCCAGCTTTTATGTCTCGATGTATTTTTCGTCGTAAATGTAAGTATTCTAAACCTTTTAGTGTATCGCACAAGATGGTGGCAATCTCATCTTCGCTCAAAGTTTTCTTTCTCAGTCTGAAATGTTTAGAAAATCGGATGTGATATTTGGCGTGTGACTTCTCAAATGTCCGAATAAGTTAAACTTAGCTTAGGAGGTTTATATTGTATTATTATATTTATTGCTATTAATAAAGTTCTTTTTCAAATAAAAAAAATAATAAAATAAATTTCATTGCGTTCAAATGGTACAAGAATTCACCAGGATCAGGCAAAAAATGAAACTTCCTTTTCATTGATAAATCTCTCAGAAGACGCTTGCAACCAGAAGGCCCCCCGTTCGAATCAAACCGGTCATGAAAAATTGACGTCATTTACTGATTTCTAAGCGATACTTCCTGGCGGCCTTGCATTGATCAAACACCTAAATCTTACGTGTTGTGTTTCTTCTCTATCATCAGAAGAGGGACAGCCAGAGCGTCTATGGCACGTTGAATTAACCTGTTCCCGTTAGATCCCTGAAGTTAAACAACGTCCAGCGAGGTTGTTCTATGTGGGTGTCCAAATGGGTTCGCGCCTTCGTGGTGCTGGCTATTTTTTCGACCCAACCCAGGCTGGGTGAGGTCAATGTGGGTGCTGGTTTGCAATTTTCCTGCGAATGAAGGGTAAAACCCCCGTCTTGAATGAACAATATAGCCAAATAAAATAATAATAAAAAAGAGGGACACAGTTTAGGGTGCGTATGCTATAGAACAGACTAGAGCCTTTAACATCGATATAGCTTCTTTGCTAAAAAAAAAAATATAATGAAAAACTCGATCAATACCTGGACTGAAACCACATCACATTTGCAGTAAAGTCCTATGTTTTATCAATTTATTTAGCCGGGTATCAAAGTTTTAACACGTTGGACAGATACACAAGTTTGTCAATACTTGGGTGTTCGACTTCTTTGACACACTAAATTGTAATGTTAGCTCTAGGCGCTATACATCGTGTCCCAGAATGACCGACCCCCCCCCATCTTTTGAACGGCTTGGATTTTTTTTATTTTGAAAAGTTCTAGGGATAGGATAAAGGCCATGGCCAATCGTATGGTTATGGTGGGATCCAGGTTCGACTCCCGGAAGCGACTTTCATTGTAATGTGTCAGAGGTTTATTGACAAAAAGTGTCGATTTCTCAAGAAATTAGAATGGAAATGGTACAAATATTTTTTGTTCAAATAAAGGTACAAATAAAATAAGGAAAAAAATTCCTTTTAATTTTTTGAAAAAAAAAAAATCAGGGACAGAGCTAGAGGGGTGTAAAGATTAATTTCGTTACACCCTGTATGGCGATGTTCGTTTTAAGCTTTGACGTGAAAGTCCCATTATTGTGTTCCAAAAAAGGTTTCTCATCTACCTAAACCATCAAATGTGTACATTTTTATTTTCATCAGTGTCATATGATATAAGAACACCCTTTTTCACAAAGTCATATCTCATTTTTCCCCCGGAAGTTAAAAATGGGCTGTTTTGAAAAAAGGATATTTTCGGGTAAAAAGTCTGAAGTAAGGTGGTTATTTAGGGCATGATTGGGCATACCCATAAGTAACCTAAAGAAAGAAACCCTTGTTTAAATTATTTTAATATTTTTTTAAAAAAATTAATATTTAAATATTGAAAATTTTATTTTTGGGTTTAGTTTCTGTGTCAGTATTATCATCTACTTAAATGCGACATTTAATAGAAAACGGGAGAAGCGTCAAGTGTTTCCTACACATCCAAAAATGTACTGGATGAGGTTCACCACGATCACATGTGACATATGATGCCTGGACCCTTATTACCTCATAATGTCTGATACACTGCCAGCTCCGCAATATTCCATAACAATCCATAAATCAGTATTTTTAAAATAACTTCCATAGTATTTGACAACGTAGAGACTATCACACTGTTGCATGATAGAAATTTCTTTGATAATTTCTTGTAGATCTGTATCTACTGGCACTTGTTTAATTGCTAACACCTGACCAGATTCTTTATGTAAAGCTTTGTAAACACTTCCATAAGAACCTTCACCTAGTTTACATAAAACGTCAAATACTTCTTCAGGTTGTCGGGCAAGACTTTCTTCAGAAAGTTTTTCAAGTTCACTTTTAGACGAAATTTTGTCAGTCATCTAAAAAGAAAAAAAAAGACGATAGAGTGAAAGTTATCTATGTTGAATGAATTGGGATATTGGGAGACAAAGTCAATATTAAGGTTCAAGTGTTTTAAGGAATCTTTATTTTTGAAGCTGGAAACCATGGGTTTGTCATAACTAAATGGATTTCTGAAATCCATAAATTATCCAAGGAACATTTTCAAACAAAGCGTACGTTTTTATCTTTAAAAATCAAGATTCGATAAACAACAACTTTTTCACCAATAAAAATATCTTCACCGCCATTCAGGTCACGACCTCGTTAACACCAATCCATGTGCGGTATGGTTAGGCAAGGTCTAAATGCATATGCCTCGCTAATATGAACCTAAGCCATGTGTGGTATGGTTGGATTACGTTCATATTAATTTGACGATACTAATAGTACTGTGAACTGTAAACCTCACTCATATACAGGGTGAATCTGAAAAACGTAACACAGAACTAGGTTAGGTAGAAAACGTCATTTACAACATAATTACTCTATTCAGCATATGCCGTTTTTGCTTCGTGTTCAAGATGGAGATAATTTTGTAAATTTTGAGCCCCACCCGTTTACGCAAACGCGTTGCTCTTCCTTTTGATTCATTTCAAAAATAATCGCAAAATCGCCGAACACAAAAAACTTGTTTTACGAAAACAGCTGTAACTCTGCGACACAGAACGTTATCAAAAATCTGAAAAAAAAACAGATGTGCTCATCAAGAGCCACGCTAAACAATACTACCAACGACACTGCTCTACAACGCTCCATTGGCGCGCAATTTCAGGAGTCCTAGAACTTTTTAAAAAACCCTCGTATAATTTAAACCAGTGAAACAAATACCAAAATTTTTGTAAATATTATTACCTAGTAAAAAATTGAAACTTTCAGTCTGATGTCGTTTTTGGATGGTTCGTCTCAAAAACTGAATCTATTTTATTTCATCGGGATTTTGCACTGAAATTTGGCGCGAAAAAAAATCAACCCTGAAATGGACATGAATTAGATAAAACATATTCGTACTCGAAGCTGGTAAGTGACACCAAAATCGTTTCATTATTGACACATTTTTGGCGGAGTTATAAAAGAACAGATGTAAGCTATAATATGAATAATGAATAATGAGACGATTTTGGAGTCATTTAATAGCGGCTTAGAGCACGCGTATGTTTTATCTTATGCATGCTCATATTGCCCATTTCTTTTTTTCGGGGCAAATTTCAGTGCAAAATTCTGAAGAAAAAAATACAGTTTGGTTTTGAGACGAACCATTCAAAAAACAACAATAAATTTTTTTTTTAGTAATAATGTTTACGAAAATTTTGCCAAAAAAAAAAAAAAAAAAAAAAAAAAAAAAAAAAAAAAAAAAAGATGTAAGTGATTTCGTTTCGTGGGATAAAGACGAATTTTACAAAAGCAGCTATTGTAAAAACGAAGCGAAAACGGCATATACTGTTATAAGTATAGACAGAGTAATTTGGAAATGACCTGCTCCACCTACCCTAGTTCTGTGTTAACGTTTTTCAAGAGTTCACCCTATATATGATTTAGGTATTTCTCTAGTCTCGTAATTCGAACTGAACGTACTGTGAAATTCTCCGGATTAGGAATTGGTGCGGCTGATTTTTTTTTTTTTTTTTTTTTTTTTTTTTTTTTTTTTTTTTTTTATAAATAGTTATTTCTTAATTTGGAAATTTTTGAAGAAACTGAATCAGTTACATCCTGCAGGACAAAAACAGTCGAAAAAAGGTGTCGCAAACCACCGGCTAATATGGATTTTTACCATAAAAGCTTAGTGGCATTAATTGATACCGTAACCGTAAGGTTGATCAGTATTGCGCCGCTAATCAATATTTCGAGCCAAAGAATTGTTCATTTTTATTTGGTTCTATGCTGAACAAATACCGAACATTGTCTGATGAAAAACTTATAACTTACGTTTCTTTTAGCTCAGTTGGAACAGATAAAATTTAAATTTCTCGCTCAGTATGACTGTGATAGCTGAAGACTTGTAATGTTAGATAGATAGATTGCACTTATTTCCTATGTCACAAACAAATATTACTAGAATCATTTTAAAATAGGAAAGACTCGAATGTCTAATAAATTTTAAAAACAACTTATTGATAAGTAGGTACCTGGGTATTTCGTAAATTCGTAGGTAGGTATTTCAAAGTATATTTTTAATAGAAATCGTTCATGTTCTCTCTCATGCTGGAACCTGGTCCATTATTCTTTCTGATAATTTTAAGTATTCTTCCTGGCGGACGTTAAGGGTAGATTATATTATTGTCTGATAAGCATAACATAAATTAAATTACGTTATAAAAACGTAATTTAATTTATGTTATATTCGTATCTTTATCTTCAGAGCAGTAAGGATACTATTATACTTGTATGCGTACGACCAGTCGGCCATGTCTTGCAAAAAATGTCTTGCAAAAAATTTCTTACCCTAAAAGTTAGTCTGGAGTCGTCTCTGTATCACAGATTTCTAATTATATAGACTACATAAAGTTGCTTTTAAAAGTGAAGCTATTTATAATGGTGTTATTTTTTTATTTTTTTTTAATTTGGTTTAACGTATCTTTAACATCTATTTACCCTCCATTCACTGAAAACTTGCAAACCAGCTACACACATTGACCTCACCCAGCTTGTGTTGGGCCGGAAAAAAGAGCCAACGATATGTGGTGTTCCCAAAAAATGGTGATAATGTTCATTTAAACTTTAAACGCATGACAAACACGTTTATCATTATTTTCGGTTGTGTTCCGTTCTGCATAAATGTGAGAACAAAAGAGACAAACAGTGTCAAAATAATATTGTAGAAATGATTATTAACCTTTTCACTTCTTTCAGAGCAGGGCCAGAGAAGAGAGAATGAGAAAAATTCTATACAATAACATAGTAGGTAGGTAAATAACTACAATAACTCTACCTAGGTACCTATTCTAATCCTAGTTATTTACAGTCTTATTGTATTGAAAATTTCTCATTCCCCTGGCCCTACTCTGAAAGAAACAATGAGAGGGCTATGGTTTTGCTTTTCAATTTAAATAGTCTAAATCAAATCATTTTCAAATAAGATAGGTATTATTAATTTAAAATAATCTGATAATAAATGATTCATAATGGCTCTTACTCTCGGTCACTAGAAAAAATTTATCTCACTCAGAAACCGCCGCAAACTTAGATTACTATCATTTGGAATACCCAACGTGAAATAAAAATAATAAAATCATCTCCCGCTTTTTGGAATTTATTCCAAGCGGAAATCTAGTTTGATTGGGCAGTGCTTCTTTTTGATATTTTTTTGTTATCATTAATTTAAATTAAAGCGCGGGATATGTTTGATTTTTATTGCTTGTGAAGTTCAGTAATCAGTAGTTTTTAATTTCCATTAAATTTCTCAATTTTTTTTGCCAGAACTCAGATAGGTACGAACTGTAGGAAGGTATAACGTAAATAGACCGTATTTTGTTGGGTGCTATTATTTTAGCTTTCCTACATAGCTAATTAATTTGTCAATTGGAGCTATGGCACTCAATAAAGTACGGTTGGTCTAGAGGCCTCGGTTTGATACCCGTCGGCGACTTTTTTTCCTAAAAGATAAATACTTTCTTTTTCCGCTAAATCTACCATACGAACCGAGATACAGTGGTTGAATTTGAATTTTATCCTGAAGGCTTTTGGAGGTTCATTTCATTTATTCTTTTCTCGTACCGACGCTGTCTATTTGAAAAGGTTTGATTTTTCATAATATAATCCCTATATGGTAAAACTACCTTTACATGACCCCCCCCCCCTCCCGAAATAAATTCCTGGATACGGGC
This sequence comes from Pachypsylla venusta, assembly GCA_012654025.1. NCBI lineage: Eukaryota > Metazoa > Arthropoda > Insecta > Hemiptera > Aphalaridae > Pachypsylla > Pachypsylla venusta. Next base: position 1,454,256 of record CM022881.1, read on the forward strand.
CTGAGCTAAGTATAGATGGATAATATGTGTCCTGCCGGAAAAGGATTACTCTTGAGAGAATCGTAATTGATAAACTCCTCTACAATACTAAACCAATCCGTGAACGAAAAAATAGACCCCCAGCGAAGAGAATGAAACCCGCAAACTTACGACTAAAAAACCGAGTCTTAAGTTACTTAAACTGTTATCCTTATGTTATATCTAGGTGATGTAAGCCAATTGACAAATCACATCCTAATAATGGACGAGAAAGTAAATACAGATGCATCATATTTGTATAGTAAGAGAAATCGTGCAAACAATTCAAAAGTGTTAGAAACAAATCCCTGTGCTAAGGTAAGATTAGCGGCTCAGTTTATACATAGGCGGGTCACATAGGGAGTTTAGTTATGAATGAATGTGACTTTCACATTAATTATGGTTAGATTCACGGCCGTATTTAAGGGGGCCCTTGTGGCATATTTACCTATGTTTTCAAAGTATTTACCATTTTTGGAGTGTTCCATTTTGAAGCTTGGTTTTAAAAATAGAACAGAAGTAGCAAGAATTTGATTGTTTTATTAAAAATATTTTATTCGTTATTTCTTACAGGAAAGTAAAATTTCAATGACATGTTTGGATAAAAATAATTATGATAAAACAAAATGTGAAAAAGAATTTCAAAATTATAAATTTTGTAAATCTTTTTGGGTAAGTTATTCATTAATTGTACTTTTTAGGGGTTTATCACCAAAAGGTGATAAACCCCTAAAAAGATAAGGCCTCACGATTTATAGTTGGTCTTAGGGTCTACGTCCTAAGACAACTAGATATTCGACCACTTTGTGTCACCATTAAGCCATCAAATATGGAGAGAGACAGAAGATAATATTTCTTTTTGTAAAATTTTTGAAATTGCTTGGAGTGCACTTTTGGAGTCCAAAATGATGACGTAGTTTGTGTTTTGTTCTCTATTAAGGATAAACTGAAAGGAGAGGAGAATTGCTCGGAGTTCACAGGAAAAGATGAAGGCCATGTTGTTTAGAGTGAACTTAACCTCCCCAACTGGTAGGTAATCTCAGTCACCCAAGTATTAGAATGACAAATTTTGTCATTTTGGAGGAATTTAGATTGATAAAATTTGGTACATTGACTCAATCGAGATTTATATTAGATTTTTTTTGGTATATTTTAGAAATTTTCGTTTTGGGTCCCCGGCAGGGCTTTTTAACTTTTTATTATTTTAACCCATGAGCAACGTCAACAGCCGAAGGCTGCCAAATCTAATTAAAATAATGTTTTGACTAATGGGCAACGTCAACAGCCGAGGTCTGCCTTATCTATTTAAAATAATATTTTAACCAATGGACAATGTCAACAGCTGAAGGCTGCCAAATCTTAAATTAAAATAATATTTTGATCAATGTTAACAGCCGAAGGTTGCCTCTAATCTAATTAAAATAATATTTTAATCAAAGAGCATTGTCAACAGTCGAAGGCTGCCCATTCTAATTAAAATAATAGAGTAACCAAAGAGCCAAATCTAATTAAAATATTGACCAATTAGCAACTTCAACAGCCGATCTAATTAAAATAATATTTTAACCAATGAGCATTGTCAACAGCCCAAGCCTGCCCATCCTAATTAAAATAATATTTTAACCAATGATCAACGTCAACAGCCTAAATCTGTTAAAACTAATTGAAATGTTTTGCGCAATGGGGAATACACATTGGAATTTAGTCAATATTAGGGCGTATTTACAACGTCAGATCGAAAATTCCTTAAATACCGAGTTTTGTAGGAATTAAAACCGGGTAAAAGCCAAATTTTGTGCGAACCCCGGGTTCTGGGATGACTATTTTGGTAAAAAACGGTCCTTAGATAAGATCAAGGGTCCAATAAAAATTCGAAATGGATTGCGTACAGAGATATTTTCCCTCAATCATTTTGAAAAGAATGTGAGCGAGCCGACTGATAGAGGCTTCTCAGTCAAATTAAACTACAAATACCCCGATGATATGAACACAAATAATCTCGAAAATATTAGATCATTGATGAAATGTTTATCCCTTCTCACTTTTTTAGTATTACGTTGCCAAGGATAGAGCAAGGAAAGGTTTACCAGTTCAAATGACTCGGGAAGAAAGACAACAAGCTAAAGAGGAGTTTGTCAAAGGTGTTGAAATGCAGGCAAAACAATTAAAAGAACTTAGAGAGAAAAGAGCAGAACAACTGAAGAAAGCAAAAGAATCATCATAACGCTCAAATCTTTCAAATGAACAATAATTGATAAATAGTATAGGTACTTAGTTCACGTAGATCAGAGGTTCCCAAAATGGGGGCCCGCCCATCTTGGGGGCCGTGAAGGCAAAACAAGGGTTGCGCGAGACCAGTTGAATTATTATCATATATTATGTACACAAATTTTTTACAAAGGTAATTTTATTGAACATGATATTTAGAAAATTTGGATTCAGCAACACATTAGCGTTGTGAATGAGATAGCGGTACCAAAAAGTTTGGGAATCCCTGACGTAGATGATCCGTCAGAACCAAGACGTCAATTCTGCGCACCAAGACTACCTGGCTTGTATACTATTACAGTTTTAGCAAGGAGCCGTCAAATTTTTTTCGATAACCTCATATTAATATTTGTTTCTACTATTTTTCCAAACCTGAATCTTGATATTGAGGGAACAGTTAATTTTAAGGGGAACACTGCTGCATCAACAGAACCACGACTCTAGTAGTTGGCACCATCCTGAACGTAAGTGGGCAAGTGTTTATAGGTTTTAAATGAATATACAGAGGTCCTCCATCTAAGATAGAAAAGCCCTAGCCTCTATGCAAGAATTTTACTCTTGCAGATCATGGGAGGCGCTTTTCAGACTCATATATTTCAGGTGTGGATATGGCACCGAGTACACGGTTTGATGTGTAGTTTCCTGCTACATTGACGGCTGTGTCGCGGTGGATCTGGTGCAAGCTAGAAGATGGTATTTTGTATTTTTTTAGGTATGAAGTACTGATATTCGCAGTTCGGGGAGATATGAGTTACGCAGATGTCTTTAGCTGGCTGACGAGCACTGGCGGTATTGTGGCATACGTGGGAGGGCAGAGTACAACCAAAGAGGTACTGTCGTGATAGAAGTTCATTATGAAGTTTTACTGGAAGAAGTTTGGTCCCCCGATGGACGTGGTCTTGGTGGAATACCTTGCAATAACTCAGCGTTACATGGATTTATTTAATTTCAAACATTGTAACACTGTCTTCTGAAATTTACACCATTTTATTAGCTGTGTTATCCAAATGAATAGTTGGAATTTATATGACCTTATAAAGGATAGTCGGCGTTCAAAAATTGAAGGGGTAATAGAAAACATCATTTACAAAAACATTTACAGCCACGTGTAAAGATCGTTTTTCCTTCGTTTTCAAATGTCGGACATTTCATATTTTTTCCTAACTAATTACTGCTCCAAACGAAATCAAGTTCAGAAGAATAGAAAAAAAACTCGTTTTTTGTTTGGGGAAATAATTCATTTTGGGAAAAACATAAAATGTACATCTTAAAAACCAAACAAAAACGGACTGTAAATGTGGTCGTATTTATTTGTGTTCGTATAATCTCTTCAATTTCTTACGTTTTTTTCTGGACCACCAACGGTGTGAAGTAAAGATACTGCGGTGTTTTCTAGAGCTTGACCCATTGCCGTGCGTTCTAGTTTTCTAAATAAATACAAAAATATTGTAAAATAACTATTTATTTAATTTTAATTATTCTACAATAGTGCAATGGAATGTGCTAGAAATTATATTATTAAAGATTTGTAAGTGTTGTGTTTCAAACATGCTTGTAGAAGTCGTATAGACAAATTTTGGAACACTTCACTGCTTAGGAATAAGAGATAATATTAACTTTTAAAATAAATTAAAACAAAACACTTACCAAAAACACTATTTTTTATTATTTATGAAGAAACTAGTTCCGAATCATTCGATTCATCATCAGTCTAGTCGAGTCGAAAGATGAAAGTTGACTCAACTTCCATCTTTTGATTCGACTTGACTGATGATGAATCAAATGATTCGGAACTAGTTTCTTCATAAATAATAATAAATAGTGTTTTTGGTGTTTTGTTTTAATTTATTTTAAAAGTTAATATTTTTTAACACTTATAATTAACATGTTCTTCGAAGATTTAAATAAGAGATAATTGTGACCATGTTTTTCGATAAGAATTTTTGTATCATATTCTGTGTATAAAATTGATATGTTTTAGCACCAAATTTGAGTTCTTACTGTTCTCAATTTAGACACAGTTCGTGAAAACCGCTGAATTGAGGCAAAAACCGCCAGCAGTAGTTTGGATTTCAACCAAAAGCTTCCTGGTTCGTCTGAGCATAAAAATAACATATATACCAAATTTCATAGCTCCTACTGTTCTTGAAATATCTTGTTCGCAAACAAACTGACAGACACACGGATCAGTGTCTGAACTTCGAGATTTTGGCTCTAGGGACCTCAAACGTATTTTTTTATTGAAAACTGAACATCGAACATTTCAGCCCCTTACAATCCTTATAGGATAAGGAAAAAAAAAAAAAGTTAAAAATACCGTCCTAACGGCACTTGAAATCTTGCTCATGTTTCCATACACAATCACACATCATTTAATGCATGCAGATGTTCCATTACGTGTAACCTATAATTCCTAATGGAAGGAAAATGACTTAATTATCAAATCCGAGCATTTGAAAACAACATAATACCTAATGGAAAATTCCCCCAAAAAGCATAATGAACGCTTCTTGAGAAGTCCGAAATTTCAAACATAGAATGAAATTAATGGTCACCTGAAAATCTTAATATATAAATCAGAAATTTGTATGTATGTACTTATGTATGAGGGGTTGTCTGTTACAATACCACAGCCCAAACGGTAGCAGATAGCGAAAAATTGATGGGAATGGATCCCCTCAAAATCATGGTCTACGACCCCAGAAAAATTATCATAACTAAAATATGTCAAACCGTTTTCGAGTTACGGCCAAATTTTCAATTTCTTCTCGGACAGTCACGGTCCGATATCTTGAATTTTGTCGCGACTACATACCAACTCAAAGCGAGAAAGTTTTAGGTGGCTGCTTATTCCTTATTTTAGAGGACAGTTTCTGCAAAGATATGGCCAGCCATTCCAGAGTTACGAGTTTGAAACCGGGAACGGGTAAAATAAAATTTAGAAAATATTAAGTCAGAATGGCCGTGCCTCTAAGGCCCCTGGCGAAACGTTTAAATCTTGATTTTTTTAAAGCTTGCATTAAACAGGGTAAACACAAAGCCATACCCCCCCCCCCCCCAANACCCCCCCCCCCCCCAATTCCAATGTTCTTAAAAATAGCAATATAAGAATCGTAGCGAAGCACGGGCGAAACAGCTAGTGATTGATAAAAGAAATTGTGGCATTCTTATGGGATCAAAATTCTTACACCGGTAGTCTGAATTATTTTTTACTTTCCGGACCGTTTTTCAGTGGGCCGGGCTGACAAGTAAAAATGGTACCAGACAGATACTATCATTTTTTTTTTTTTGGAGCAAGTTACAAACTTAAAATGTGGTTTAATATAATTTAAAAAGGCTTTTTAAACGTTTTAGGGGTGGAAAATTAATTAATTCACTTTAGTTTTAATTTATTTTGAAAGAAACCTTTTTCTTCAGGTACCAGACAGATACTATTAATTTTTTTTGGAGCAAGTTACAAACTTAAAATGTTGTTTAATATAATTTCAAAAGGCTTTTTAAACGTGTTAGGGGTGGGAGATTAATTAATTCACTTCAATTTTAATTTATTTTGAAAAAAAACCTTTTTCTTCCGGTACCAGACAGATACTATTAATTTTTTTTGGAGCAAGTTACAAACTTAAAATGTGGTTTAATATAATTTAAAAAGGCTTTTTAAACGTTTTAGGGGTGGAAAATTAATTAATTCACTTTAATTTTAATTTATTTTGAAAAAAACCTTTTTCTTCCGGTACCAGACAGATACTATTAATTTTTTTTGGAGCAAGTTACAAACTTAAAATGTTGTTTAATATAATTTAAAAAGGCTTTTTAAACGTTTTAGGGGTGGGAGATTAATTAATTCACTTCAATTTTAATTTATTTTTTTTTAAAAAAAAAAAAAAATCTTCCGTAATTATTGAACTATTTGAATATATTGAACTGAAGCAGGCATAGTTGTACCAATATGAAAATAGTTCAGTGCAAGTTTGTTTATTTTATCAATATAAGCGTTTAGATGAACGTATTCCCCCCCCCCCCCCCCNCCTCGATTAAACTTGTTCTTCTCATAAAGTCGCTCCCTAAAAACTCTTGCGCTTTCTCCAAAGTTTCGTCGATTTTCAAGCAATAAAATTGTGAATTAAACATTTAAATGTGAGTTTTCTCGTATTTTCCACCATTTAATCGTGAAAATTAACCTTCTACTTTCAATTAATCATATTTTAAGTTAGGTTAGTTGCTCAGAAAAAAATGATAGTATCTGTCTGGTCCCGTAAAAATAATCATGATAATGTTCACAAGATATTTTTACGCCATAAGCGACAGAATATGTTTTCTTAGTGTGGGTGGGGATAGCTACACCTATTGTAGCTATTCCCACAACTTCTTATGCTATTTTCACACAAAAAAACTAAAAGTACTAATTAGGACTCAGATATATGATTTGACTGAAAATATACGTTCACCCTGGGGTTTTCCAGCTACTCCTCATTTCGATGATAACATTCTCCTGCTTGCTTCGACTGTGAAGCAGTTGATTTCATCTGGTTTTTAAATGCTGCTAGTTAGATCTGGCATTGAATCCTATCTTTAGTAAAAGTAGAGCTAGGATCAATCAAACAATATAAAGCGAAATGCGGATCACAATAAAACCCTTTATTTGAATGCAAAACCTACTTATCGAAAACATAATGTAATATTCTGGAGTGATTCTTCTGAGACCATGGCCATATTTGGTCTGAAAATGTTAACAACAAGAGCAGCTTTTGTTACAAATTAGAAGGAATCCCATTACTATTCATATCACATGTACTAATTGCGTTTGTGTACTCAATATTTTCCGCTTAATCACTTTGTATGTGACCGCACTTTGGATACTTCTACAAACTCCTACATCCTCTCATTTTCCTTCTACTGCACATGCGCCAAACCACCATTAACAACCAAACACCAAAATTAGTCAAAATTTATCTAAAATAAATCAGTTATCTACCTTTGTTGCTATCACCACGTGTGATTAGACCTGTCAAAGTTGTAACGCCTGCCTAAAAGGTTGTTAACCATCCTGTCTACCGTTTTTTTTTTTTGCCAAAGTATAATTAGAACCTTTAACTACCCTTGAGTAATAACCATAATTTATCATAAACTCTTAAAAGTGTCCTTAACTTAACTTGTGTATATAAATATTGTGTAAATAGTGAATAATAAACTTTAACCTGGTCGACCAGTAAGTGTAATATAACTTCAACAACATCTCAAAGTTCAATCACGTAAGGCACCGTGCCATTGTCCCTTCCCCCATTAGAGCTACCTCCTCCAAACTTATTTACAAAGCAGTTCCTTAAGGAAGTGCTAAACTATAACCCACTCTTCTTAAGATCTTAAGTGTACCCTCATATGACCTGTATACATACTTGGTGAAAATAAATTACATACATAATTAGTGAAAATACATTCATATTTAGTGAAAATAAATACATACTTAGTGAAAATAAATTCAATGACATTATTAAGTCCTTTTTAGGCTATGGCTATCCAGTCACAAAACACTAATTTGCAGTCTAATAAAGGTTAGAGGCCCTTGTTCTATCAAAATGTCTCAAGGATACAACTTAAGGCTATGTTCACATGACCGCCGGTACAACGAACCGCGCGGCACAAGATCTATCTAAATAGTGCATATTGTCTACATGACCGCGCGATACTAGTTCTACAAACTTGTATCGATTTGTTCATTTGATCCCGCGCAGTCATGAAAACATGGCCTAAGAGGGTATAGCAAAACTCGGTGTCTTTTCTTTCATTTTCAATATTTTGGTTTATTACTTTCAATAATGAACCTTTGGAATTGTCACGAAAAAAAATAAAGCAAAAATACCTCCCCCCCCCNCCCCCCCCCTCAAAATTTGATATACGTTTCAAGGTACGTAGAATCCAAAAATCGAATACAAAAAAATCCGTTTGTCCGCCGTGATGGGCACTTTTGACACTTAGCGTTGACCGAGTTTGATGAAATTTGGTACATAGGTCCCTGGCCTCTAATTGTGCCCCGAAACTTTTGGGTGCAATCGAATACAACCATGGCGATTTTTGCCGCTTTTTCCTTCTATTTTAATTCCCATTATAAGAATATTCTGCTTTATTGTGCATAAATAACTTATTATTTATAAAATAAAAACTATCTGATTTTGTATAAAATGGTTTCTCAATTAAATTGTCTATCAAATTTGAATTTAATTTGGGAAAAACATATATATGTTCACATGTATTGACTGAATTTGGTATGCAATATCCAAAATTAAAATCAAATGTTTTCAGATGAATATTTGAATTGAAATAATATTTTTCAATCATACGAAAATTCGATATTTCATAATTACCGATCGAGAATGTAATAGTAGCTCCGATATTTTTTAAAGATAAAAATTTTGGAGTAAATTGATACCGAACAAATCTACCCGTATTTGAATCTTTAAAATTATCCACTACTGGACCATCGATATCTTGACAATTTAGTTGTTTGGTATCGATATTTTTCCTATCGATATCTTGATAATTTACTTGTTTGGTATCGATATTTTTTGTACTATCCAATTGGTTCCTATTTTCTTCTGGTTGCTTCAAATTAGTTTTCTGTTCACTATTCTTTTGCTGCAAATGTATTTCACTGTTGCTTGTTACAATAGTGTTATTATCATCACATTGACTTTTTGATAATCGATTATTCGTTTGTTTTATCAAAGGGGTTGATGGCTTTGCAATTTCAAAAAGCACTGTATTGGAATCTATGTCTCTTATTTTAAAATGTAAAAATTCAATATCATAAATATTTGCATCTGGACTGCAGAGATAATCTGAAAAGTAAAACGAAACTGTCACCAACAATTTTATATCACACTACCTATTTTTACATGCATAATCGGACCTATGATTGTATACTATTTTTTCTGAACACATCTTGTCCTTTGAAATATTCTTATTAAGTAATTCAAGAATATTATCTTATCTTAATATATAAAACATAAATTTGGATGTATGTGCTTTCCTAAAAGGTTAGTAACCATGTATGAGGGGTTGTCTTTACAATACCACAGCCCAAACGGTAGCAGATAGCGAAAAATTGATGGAAATGGACCCCCCCAAAATCATGATCTACGACCCCAGGAAAATCATCAAAACCAAAATATGTTTTGCTGTTTTCCAGTTACGGCCAAATTTATAATTTATTCACCAAAATCGGACAGTCATGGTCCGATATCTTAAAATTTTTCGCTACAACATATCAACTCAAAGCGAGAAAGTTTTAGGTGGCCTTTAGTGCTTATTTGACGACATTTTCTGCAAAGGTATGGCCAGCTATTCCAGAGTTACGAGTTCGAAACCGGGGGGTAAAATAAAATTTAGAAAATACTAAAAATTCAGAATGGCCGTGCCTCTAAGGCGCCTGGCGAAACGTTTAAATTTTGACGGTTAAAGGTTGCAATATACAGGGTGGACACAAACCAATAACCCCTCCCCCAATTTCCATTGTCCTTGAAAAACGAAGATAACAATTAAGAATCGTAGCGAAGCACGGGCAAAACAGCTAGTCTATATATATAGTTTTCAATAACTAACCCTCCTTAAAATCAGGTATTTTACTATTCAAAGTATTTAGAATCCAAAGATCCAATAAAAAAACTTCGTTTGTCAGACGACTTGACTCATTTGAATGAGATTTGGTATGTCCGTCACCTTCGGAAGCTTGTTCGTTACTATATGGCGTTGCAGCCTGTCATACATGGGATACCGAACCAAATAATAGAAAAATAATAAAGCCACCATTTAGATGTTATATCTACCTATTTTCTCTCACGAATACTTACTTTCTGTGATATGATCCAACTGTAAAACATCTTCTGGTGTAATGTAAGCTTTTTTTAACAAATCATCTTCAGTCAACTTTGGTTTATTTTCTGGTGATGAGAGGGGTATATTGTCTTGTTTAAGATTAGTGTTTGACACAGCGTGCATGACCAACAACCGTTTGATTATTTATTAATACTTCTGAAATAAATATACATACGTATACAGGGTATGCCTAAAATATGTAATCCTTTTAACCACGTACCACAATAGGTGGGGTACCTCTGATTATTATTAAACGTAACAAATTTATGAACCGCTAAAGTAGAACAGAGGATCAGAGTGGTCCCTATCTCCTAGTGGTTAAATGAACCGGGGTACCCCACCATGATTGCGTGTTGGTGAAGAGAGTGAGGAAATCAGACTAAAATTCTGAAATCGTTTGGTGTGGGGGTTGGAATTTAAAGTCAGTAGGTATTTCGAAGAACGAAAGAGTGGATAGCGGGGCCCGAAATAGATTTCATATCTTTTTTGGGGTGATGACTTGGCGGGGAATTTTTATAGCACGCAGTGGTATTTTGGGGACATTTAATCTATACAAAATGTTCTCATACTGATGACCTAAATTTTAAATTTGTATAATTATGTCTTCGATTGCCAATAACAAGTGATTTGAATTTTAAACTTTTACCTTTTAGTGAGTCCTATAAAAATAAAACTCCAGTAACAAATAACCACTTTCACCAGGGAACAAATATTTAAGGATAACAGAAATTGTCGATCTCGTCATTCATTATTATAAGTAGGTAATTGATTCCAACCCTTCCCTCATCCAAGAGAAAACTATTCTTACCATTATATTATTGAAACCGTGTTTTGCCTTACAAATGTACACCACCCAGGAATTGCTGTATTTTAAACACTTATTGCTTGTTGCTTCTTAAAATTATATTATTTTTTCATTTGTAAAAGTTAACAAATAATCTTACATTTAAATTAACGTTATCACAAAATTATCAATAATTTGATTAGTTTTTCCTTTGGAGTGCGGCATATGACAGAGAATCCTGGACAAGAAAAATCCCTTTTTTCAAAATCCCACCACTTTTAATCCCGTGATATCCTTAATATTTTCCCCTTTTTAATCTATCTAATCTTATAAAATAAAATATCTAAGATGTTTATAAAACGCAAAGCCAAGTTGGTATACTGACTGACTGATAAACAACGTAGCTGCACGATGGATAAACGTAAAGACCTGAAACTTGGCACAAAGGTCCCTTTTAGGATGTAGGAGCGTAATAAGAAAGGAAAAAAAATAAAGTTCAAGTGGGAGCAAGTTACCTCCAAAAATTACGCTATTTAGCGGGTCTATTTGCTATTTTTTTCTGGGCAAACTAAAAGAGATAACGAAAAATGAACGAGAATAGACCCCCCCCCCAAAATAGTATATAAGGACCCCATAAAAATATAAAATTTGAAAATTTCCGGTTTCTCTCCGATTTATGGACGGTTTTCACCACCAAAATATCGGAATTGAGAAGTACCACTTCGGGATGAGCAAAGGTATTCCGAAGTACAAAAAGTCATATCCTTGAATAAATTATTGAATTTTCAAAACAGGAGCGGTGCTCACTCTGGGGGTTCCACCAAAAACCCACAGTTAAGAAGTATCATTTCGGGATGAGCGAGAAAGCTGAAATTTTATACGGTGTTCCGCTGTGCAAAAAGTAATATTTTTAAGTAAAGGAACCGTCTTCACTCTGCTCTACAATGGCTTAAGCTAGAGACTTGAAATTTGGAACTTAGATCTCTTTTAATATGAAGGTGCGTAATTAGAAAGGAAAAATCGAAAGTTCAAGTGGAAGCAAGTTACGGTCAAAAATGATGCTTTTTAGCGGGCCTTTTTGCAATTTTTTTCTGGACAAACCAAAGGAGATAACGAAAAATGACCGAGAGTGGACCCCCACCAAATAGTATATACCCTCAAAAATATAAAAATTAAAATTTTCCAGTTTCTGCCTGATTTATGGCCGGTTTTCACCACCGAAAAATCGGAATTGAAAAGTAACCGGAAAACAGCTAGTCCCTTTAAAAAGTTAAAAATGAAAATGTATTTCCTTAATATTTTTCACTTTCAAAAAGTGTCGTGTTAATAGTAAAAGTTCCTTTCTCAGGAATGTATAGGTAAATGTTTTTTTCATCAGAATTTTTTCTAAAGGTAGAACACAATAAGTTTTATCACAACATTCACATTATTCAAAAATCAAAATCAATATTGAACATTACAGAGGGAAACAATAAATATGTATTAAAATAAAAAACAATTGATACACAGGTAATTTATTTAAATTAAACTTTTAACTTGAGAATTTAGTTAGCCAGAATAGCACAACTTTAAAACTTAAAAAGTCAAGCCGAAAAAGGGAAAAATCCCGCGTGTCTGAAAATCCCTCGTTTCTTGTCCAGGGTTCTCTGTGATATGCCGCACTCAAAATTGATTTTTTGGGGAACCATAACACACAGGGCAGGAACAATGTGGCAAGATTTTCATTTTTTTTTTTTTTTCAACTCCCTTTTTTATTGGCCGTCATGGCCGTAAAAACGTTTCCTAACGTCTCTAATTGGGTTTTCGGAAAAACAACAAGTAATAAAGCACAGAAGAAAATTGCAGGAAATTCAAATTGGTAAAAATTCATGAGTGCGGCATATCACAGAGAATCCTGGACAAGAACGAGGGATTTTTAGACACGCGGGATTTTTCCCATTTGCGGGTTGATTTTTTTATGTTTACAAGTTGCTATTCTTGATAACTAAATTCTCATGTTAAAAGATTAATTTAAATAAATTACCTGTTTAACTATTATTTGTTTTGGTAAAACTTCCGAATCGCGGCTTTTTCGAAAAATTACTTTCTTTTTTTTGAAAATGGCTTGAAATGGCCTATTTTCAAGAAACTTTATCAAATTTTTCGGGCGCGAAGTGTTATGCGTTGTAGAAAAAAAAAGTTTTACCCACTAGGTAAAACTTTTACCTAGGGGGGGGGGGGCGTTCATCTTAACGCTTCTCCAGAGAGGTTAGGAAACGTTTTGATCGACCATGCCCCAATTTATGGTTACGCAATTCAACAACAATTTCGAGATTGCACGATTAAATTTTCTCAAGCTTGTATTTTTGGTTAAACCGACCCCCAGGAAGAGCATTTTCTTAGAAAATGCTCTTCCTCCTATTTAGAAAATTCAATATTTTACTCAAGGATATAGGTATTACTTTTTGTACTGCGGAACACATGCATAAATCGTATTACATTTCAGCTTTCTCGCTCATCCCGATGTGGTACTTCTCAATCATGGAGTTTTGGTGGAACCGACCCCCGGAATGAAAAGTGGTGGGATTTTGAAAAAAAAAAAGGATTTTTATTGTCCAGGATTCTCCGTGATAATTATGCCGCAATCAAAATTTATTCATCGAGCCCATGGCTTAGTTTAGGGCTCTGTAATTAGTCTGAAATTTAAATTAATTTCAATAACAATGATCAATTGTTCATGGTAGGTAAATAGGTAGATAATCTGCAATACATTATGTTATATTTTATTTTTATATTGAGTTGGGGATCTGTATCCGAGGAGGAGTGTAATGCTCCCGGTTTTACATACGCAACAGAGGCATAGCCGTAAATACGTTTCCTAACCTGTCTCGTTGGTTTAAAATATGTCATTTTGTACTACCTATTTCCTTACAATTGCAATATTCACCAAGGGATTTTCTAATCAACGAGTCAAAACGGGATTTTTGACTAGCCATAGCACTCCTCCCCGGATACAAATCCTAGGATATAATATGATGTTGATTGTTACCATGGAAACCAGTAAAATAAATATGTAGGAGTTTCTGGCAACAAAAACTTTTTTTTTTTTTTTTTTTTTTTGGAAAACATAATTTTTAATTGGCCGGTCCATATTGGACGGTTGCATATACGCAATAAGGTTTGGACGTATAAAGGTTTCCTAACTTCTGTAAAATGGGTTAAAAAAATTCAAAGGGTTGCCAGACACTCCTCCCCGGTTCCAGAACCCTATATAGGGCATACCTACGCTACAATACTTTATTTCACTGATGAAATGGCGTAATTTCTTCCAATCCATATAGGGTGAATGTACCGGTAGTCGCTCGGGGACCAGTTCTCGCTCACCAGCTCAATTATTTGTAAATAACTCTCTTACTTCATATCCTATTCATTTTTCAGTAACATATTTGAAATCTGCGTTTTCTGTTCGTTGAAATTAAAAAAAAAT